>KZ308514.1:172848-297097 GCA_000376725.2 Ladona fulva
ATATGACTAAGTCCACGGCACGGAATTCAGTCCAATCCTTGTATTTGAATTCCTATGCTCCAAATTGGAATAGTGTGAATTGCTATAACAGTCCCAATAATACACAAAAAGTAATAACGACAAATAATGACTGAAAGAGGAAGGGTTTTGAATAGGCGCCTATCCTGAGTTCTGATCCCAATAAAAAATATTGCGATGAAATGACATACTTTCATAATTCGAATCCAGCAGATATCCGGAGGAAGCATGACGATCTATATTACAATAAGGAAATTTAATCATACCCAGACAAACTAATTTGTGGTGATATTTGCCCGTAACAAACCGTTGGGTATTCATGTAAACTAAAAGTTCCTATTATTAGTAGATATCCTCTTTTCTAAATGGCTAATTTGATTTATTCGCCAATTGAGAGACTTCTTTTAAAAGCACGCGCTCTTGCCAATACACGCAAGGCAATATAATTAGTCAGCCGTCACTAATAAGCAAATCAGTTATTTTTTAAATAGAGGCTTGCTGAATAAATCAAGTTTATTACCTCCAGAAATGGCTCATGCCTGAAATTCAGCGATAGCGAGGAAAATTATAAAATTTATTGCTAAGAAAAATCTCATTGTAAACCATGAACCATGACCCCAGCTGCCTCGCCGTGACTCAATCTGGCCTTACGACCTGTTTGAGACTCATACTCCACAGGTTTTAATTTCCGAAACAATATATTCTTTCCTCACTCATTTGCGTCCAAGACCAGTAGTAGCATTCTTTTTGGGGAATGATTAAGTTTTACTCTGCAAGATGGTCTGCATGGAATGCAATATGTGAATATGAACCTAAGTTATAGATTAATTAGAGCCGTAATGTTTTCTTTCCTTTTACAACGCTGACTCTCGCGAAAAATCAAATTCTCATGTCGACTGAAAGCCATTAGCAATATGGGCCTAAAGATTTGAACTGGAGTTGTATTTTGGAATCGTACCCACAGTTCTATCTCAATGATTGAAGGCGTTCATCTATCACATCTATCTCAAATATCATATTCTTAGAGCACATTTATATTTGTACTGTCTCAATGATTTTAGAAAACATTTCTTTGATTCTCTGATTTTTTTCTGGTTCTCATCAGTCCTCTTGTGTCCTCCCACACCGTTAACGTTCATTGGAATAGCAATGTTGTTTTTCTGAATCTATTCTTTCGTGTTATAGCTAATTACTTGGTTGGGATTGAAATTATTCTTCAATAGACAGTTTGGCACAAAGCAGATGTGGGCTACTTCATAACTACGGAAAGAAGAAGAAATTAGAACGGTTATTGCAAAATGAGGATGAACGCGAAACGGACTTAATCAGATAATATAATGATAATGTAAACATGTTTTGCATGAATATACTGTCAGGTTATTTTTTAAGAAGTGGGTTATTGCAATATCAAATCCTGACCGCCAGGAGGGATAATTTAGGGGGTATTTTTAGCTTCAGAAATATATATCTTACCAAGAAGTATGTATAATGGAGCTATAATTTCGTATCAGCTAATTAGCTTCGTAAGCTATGTAGTTGGAGAGCACGTACCTTAAACGAGATTTTTTGGGTACCGAAGTATGTTTGGCAGAACAAATATTAAATCTGTTTCTATAGATACGTATAGCTCTAGGTTAAATGATAATGACAGTTTCAAATGTAACCGTGGAGTTTCTAGCTTTGGATTTATCTTACATTTTATCTTGAAATTTTTTTCTGCTGCACAATATGAATATGTGAAGCTTAGTATTTTTCGGCGAAGGAGTGGCATAAGCAACTTTTAATTATATCCTTTGCTTGCCAAGATTTAAAACACCTCACCTTTATTTACTTGCAAAAAATTCTTACATACGTATATGAAGAAGTTTGCGGGAATTTTTGCGTACGATATATACAGGTTGGGCAGCAATTTTCAATACATGTGGTTTTTAACATTTTATTTTCATCCTAGAAATGCGTTTGAATTAAGAGCTACGAATTCAAATCATACTGATGAGGTAGAGCAGTCGCATGGTTTCAAACAAATGAAAATGTTTGTTTATTGAAAATGTTAATTATTTTTCCTCTCTTTAAACTTGTTTCCCTCCTTGTGAGGGTATAATTAATATACTTATAAATATTTCCCTTTGTTGCGGCACCTAAGAAATAATTTCAGAAATGGAATCAAGGAAACTCATTTCAGTTATTCAATATCTGACTCGTAGTTGATTCAACCTAGAGAGTGTTATTAAGCCTAACGGATTTTCATATTTTTAACTCGTTGCGGTCATTCACCGCCATCCTTAACTTGAAGGAGCATCAGAAATTAAATTTCTTACTGAGTCGCTATGGATCAAAGGGAAAATATCGGGGCAGCACCGAAAAAAATAAGGGAAGAAAGACATTTTTATGTCACGATAGAATTCCTTATCCTAGAACTTAATCAAGGGCCCGTTGCGAAAACTGCTCACTTCGCATTCCGCTGGCTAAGTACGAAACGGTGGAGAGAGTTCAGGATAGGGTCAACATACCCCTCTATTGCTCTCCTTCCTTCTTCTAATGCGACCACGCAATCTCACCTTAACCGTAACACACGCGATCCTTCATTTTCTACATCCTTCTTTCGAGTAGCTAAATCTTCCTCCAGCGACGCCTTTCTCCTCCCAGTTACACTCTCGCCACCCCCACAACCTCTCCTTACACCACCGATCACCCATTATAATTTTGTTTCAACGATAAATGCGGGAAAGACGAGACTCACGTTTTGCAGCGTCCGGATTCTTCGACCAATTAATGGACTAAGTGTTCTATCTCATGATTGCGGGAACGGAAGGGGAGGTTTGCACGAAATTTCGGTTTCCATGGAGTTTGGAAACTTCGTAAGAAAATTTTTGCGAGGGTCGTACACCATTTTGTTGGAAATTTTTACCGTTTGGTTGGACTAGCTGAGAGATTGAGCGAGGAAAGGAAACTGGATTACCCAAAATGCAAAACGGTATAATAATTTAGTCTTTATTGCAACTAATTACTCACTTTAAGTTATTTTACCTAACGCCATTACATTACATTTACATAAACGCCTTTTCTTAGCAGAGGTGTTTATTTTTGTCATATTTAAGATCACCACTACAGATAGGTGAATTCTATAAATTATAATATAAAGAGAAGGGTTAAAGAGCAAATAATTAATTGACTTTGAACAATTTATAATTAATTTCATTATCGCATTATGCATCTCCAAGGGTTTTTTTTTCTTAATACATATCCAAATTCGTGTGTTATGGTTCAAATTCGCAAATTCTTTAAAAGTTAGCTTAATTTTTGCAACTCAACCATTTATAATGTGAAATACGCATGCCATAATCTTTATTTGACTTTTTTAATTGCATCAAAGTTGTATTGCTCGCTTGAATTCATTTACTGTACTTACTTTATGATTCTTTCTGAGATAGAGAACAATGATTTTACTCTATTTTATGGATGAAGGAAGATTGGTCCTTAAAACTAAGCGATATGATCGTGAAAGAAAGGTAATTTGTTAATGGTATAAATATCTGGTAGTAATATAATGTTATATTATAAAATGAATGTTGTTAATGGTATAAATATCGTTCTGTAACGGGTTGAAATGTGCTTTTTCTGTATCATTGCTTCCCAACCGGAGTACCGTACAACAGTGGTGTGCTATAAGTGAGCTTTCTCATATAATAAAGTATGTACGAGCATAAAATATTGCGAAATATTTTTTCTAATGAAAGTTATTAATGAGAGTAATAAAAACTCAAAAATATTTCATTTCACGCCTAGTATTTTCTACTTTTTCAATTTGAATTTATAGTTAACCTCATGAGAGTCTAATAACACTAATCTAATAACTCTAATCTTACGATCAACTAATTACGTATTAGAGCATTTTGTTTCTGCAACTGGTTTCTGTGGTGTGTCATTTTTCTGTTCCCTGGCTATTGTTGCGTTGGTTGACTTTTCTGGATCTTATTATCATCTGGGTTAATCTATCTATTTACGTTACTATTTCGTCTTGAATAATGTCGGTTTGTCACTTTGTTTCCTTGTATAAGCATTGAAATATTTTACTAAGCCGTTTCACTTTCTCCTCTTACACCTCAAATATTCACTGGTTTAATATTTCAAAAATTTAAATTACCGACTTATTACTTTTGAAAATAGCGCTGGATGGCGGCAGTTGTTGTTTGTGAGTGGTTGAGTGGTGTCTCCTTAGTGATTGCTGTATTTTAAACCTCTTTTACTTTAAAAGACACTGTGATATTTTACGAGCTTTTGGGCTTCTTTGTAATATTTTAAAATTTTGTCTATGCTTCCTGGGCATGTTTTTCATAATTTTAAGTTACACAAGAGTCGGAAAATATTTCTGAATCGCATGTGTCAGTTTGTTGTTTTATATAAAAAAATAGTATGGGGCATTTTCATGCACTTGGATCTGTATGTTTTTGAATTTTGGATTGTTTTTATGGTTGGATTCTCTTTGCTCACCTATGTTACTGAAGAGAGTATTGGTCGGCACGGGTGTTTTCATTTTTTCCCCTCCTAATCTTGAATCTTTAGTTTTGGTCTGAGCGACTAGATTATGAGCCATTTCACCTTGTTTATCAAAGTCCACTCTGGCGGAAAAGTCGCCTTTGCATGTCTGTTGTGATTTCTCGCTATATTTCCACATTCTTGTTCTATATATTTACCAACGCACTAAATGTATGCCAATGCATAAGGAGTTAGTATTTTATCTGTATATGAGAAATTAATTAATCAGAAATTAATTTGTCTTCAAACTAATTTGATGATAAATGTCTGATTTCGTGTGCCATGAAGCTTGAATCGATACTCGTAACGTGATAGACAAAAGGCTTGGAACCTTTGTTCTATAGCTTGATGGACAGTGTATAGGGAAATTATATTATGCTTTGTAATGCATCACAAAAGGTAACATTTCTTGTTCTTAAGTCTTCCTGTTTATACACACGGTAGATGGTGTTGGTCACTCATAGCTTAAGGGTTTACGGCCAGTATGAAGAGCAAAACTTTCCATGTTATTGTTTTCTTTTATGGAGAGTTGTGAGTTAACTTGATTTTATGGAAGCAGAAGAACAGTAGCTGTTGCTGTATGCAAAATATGACAATGGGTATCTTATTTACTTCGACTATTGATCCCTAGCCTTATCTGCGGAGTTGGATTACGCATTTATATGTGTGATTTGGAAAACATGTACAGATTTACTAAGCTAGCGCAAAAGATGGTGGATTGTCATTTGTGCTAACTAAAGCAGCGATAGACAATTATATTTATTTTCCCAGTTTTACTGTAATGGTGGAACCAATTTCTTTCTATCTTAATATTCCGTTTCCTTCGTAAGATACCTTCATAAGAAGTATTATTGTCTAAATGCTTATAGAAAATCATTTTAATATTCCGTTTCCTTCGTAAGATACCTTCATAAGAAGTATTATTGTCTAAATGCTTATAGAAAATCATTTTAATATTCCGTTTCCTTCGTAAGATACCTTCATAAAAAGTATTATTGTCTAAATGCTTATAGAAAATCTTTTCTAAAATATTATAATCGTTAAATTTATAATTATATTGATTTTCTGGAAAAATTTACCTTTGCGAACTGGAGATAGTCGTGCGCTAGAGGATGACGTATTTAGTAAATTTTATTAAATAATTTTCTAAGTTATTAAAAATCTGAAATATAACTACTCCTACGAAAACTAAAAACAAAGTAGGTTTCCTTCGCCCTAATGGACTCCAGGATTCCGTTTGCCAGGTGAGAATGATGAGGAAAGGAACTGGGATTATCGTTTAGGGCTATCAGATGCGGCCTGCGGATAATCGCTTCTAAAATATTTTCATTCAATCGTGTCGCAATTAATTTTCACGGAATATAACCGTCGCTTTCTTTTCAAATATATTTAATATACTGTACTTTTACTGACTGTGATCTGCCAAAAAGGGAATGCCTTGCTATTACTACCTATAAACAATGCTTATTATTCATGGATGGTTAAAGTAATAGTTGAAAATTCATTTTTGCATGATCTTCGTATCTACTAAATAAATACCTATATAGCTTTCGTTACCTCAAAATGGAGAGCTTTAAAAAATGTACTTATATGCCTTTGATTATAGATGTAGTTATATATTTGCAGATGGTATTCAAAACTCCCTATATTCCGTTCCTAAACATGTCTACGTTTAAATGGCGTTTGAGGGCTTTTTCTTTGAACACTAACAACGTTACACGTTCTGAGCCTCACATCAGAAATTGGAATCGATCTTTTGTAAAGGTTCTTGACGGAGGATCGTTAGCTGATTATTCACAACTGAATGTAAAAGCACAAACAATAATCATCATGACAGAATTCAATTTTTTCTTTATGCCCAACGGAAAGGAACATTTCCCTAGGATCAACCATTAACCTTCGATTTACCTCTTGAATCAATGTTTGATGAAGGTCATCTTGGCTGGTGGTGCTCTGGTATTTTACTCGACGGGCCAGAAAACTATTTACTCGATGGGCAGATGGCTACATTGCACGAGTTTATCGAACAACTTCACTTGGTAATTTATTTTTGTACTATGGTATTTTGCTATTACATAGATTATATATTATATTTATACTAGTAGTATGCTATAACATTAGTTTATTTTTATTAGTATTCAAAAACGTGATTTCTGCTTCAGTGTTCAATCCTAAGGTTGGTCAGAAGCAGGCTTCCAGCAAGCTCTACGTATACCATGCACTAATTTGTTAGTAAACAGATGGTCGTAGCTCTTGCATCCCTATCTATGGCGGTAGTATTGTATTAGTAGTAGTATTGTTAGAAGTGCTTCGACAGATTAGGTCATTTCGCACGTGGGCCCCCACCGGGAATCGAACCCGGGACCGCTTTCACCAAAATCGAACGCGTTGCCCACTTGGCTATCCGGGAACCTTATGGCGGTAAAACTTTCACCCATGTCTGTACTACAAAAGCCTCTGACAAGCAGTAATATTGAAATTGAGAGCTTGAACGAATAAATAGCCAATTTTCATTCCTACAGCTACTCGTACGCCGAAAAATCTTTCTCTTGTCTCGATGTTACTAAATAGTAAAATTAATATCTTTCTTACGTCGAAGTTTTGTCAAAATCACGAGATCTCTATGTACACATATTAATTCTGTTATGAGAAACAACATTAAGTGTGCGAATATAGGGAAGTACGGATGCTGCATACTGTAGTATTAGTGGGCGCTTTCGGAAATGTGAGGGCGAGCAAGTAATCGAGCTGCCCGAGTGAGCAGATCCTCGTGATGCACGATGCATACTCTCAAGGGAAAGGGAAGAGAGAAGGGGAAAAGGTCGGCTCACTAAAGCTGCGGAATTTCTCCGCCAGGTGTCACCGCCTGCCGGAGTAGAGTTCGAACAAGAGTGGAGGCGCGCAATTAATTGAGTGTGAGAGAAAAGAAAGAAGGCAACAAGCAAGAACATTGCTCAACATAATGTCATTCACCGCAAGTAACGCGTATACAAGGATAATAACTACATTCCATTGTTCGCCGCCATATGTTTGTTACTTTTGGCTATTCACCACAGTCGTTAATATCTCCGAGATGAATGCATATGCATATAATCATAGAGATAAAATGTTTTACTTTTGCTTTGTTCTATGTTTCTTGGGGACTTAGAAGAAGTTATTGAGTCATATTCCATAAACACATTATACAACAGAATATCGGACTAGGTCCGTGGCGTTGCGATATATCTTGGTATGATCAGAGTGAGAAATAAAAATTGAATGAGAACCTTATATAAAATAAAATATGTTATATTCCCAAGATTTTAATTGTGTAAATATAATTTATGATATCAGTGTCATCTGTTTGAAGATATCATGAAGTCTTTTGATTGTTCTCGGCTCTGGTTTCTATATGCCCGATCAAAAAACTCTTTCTTATAATGTTTATAGAAACAATTGGTATGGGAACGCTGTACTTCGTGGAACGCCATGACAGATGGTAAAATATATTCTTGTGGAACTAACGAAGTTAAGTTTTTTTGTTCATAAAAAGTTTCTTATAAATATCGCTTCAACTCCTCAATCATTTAATTTGATGGCGATCTTTAGAAACGATCGTTTTCTTCTTTCTTTTGAGCGGTTAAATTTTTATAGAAAAGTCTACACGAATAATAAGATGTAATATTTTGAGCATAGTTTCGTAGAAACTTTTTTGTGTATTGTCTTACCAAAAGAAATTAAAGGAAGAAGAATTAGGGCTGTTAATTTTAGCACTTTCCTATGGTTTACGTGTACATAAATTAGCATTACGGTCAATCGA
Organism: Ladona fulva; assembly: GCA_000376725.2. Taxonomy (NCBI): domain Eukaryota; kingdom Metazoa; phylum Arthropoda; class Insecta; order Odonata; family Libellulidae; genus Ladona; species Ladona fulva. Next base: position 181,202 of record KZ308514.1, read on the forward strand.
GATGAATTTAGTTTGCTTTTAATACGTAAGTTTGTTACGTTTTATTCACAAGAGTAATTATCTCAAGTATTTTACACCAATTGCTAATGATTTCGGCGTTCCGGGTTACCAAGGATTACTCAAAAGAATTGCGATCACCGGTTCCGATTTCTTTCTGTGAGCAGTCATCCAAAGGAATCCTGTGGTCCAGTAGAAGAAATAATTATTTCCTCTTCCTCGCTCATTTGGGAATAAATTTGTTAATGTGGGCTCAAGCGTAAGATCAAAGGTTAAACTGGAAAATCTGGTTCTTTACTAACTAGTGTCCGGGATGGTTTTGAAACCAAAGAATATAGTTGGAAATAGAATAGGCACAAAGCAGAGAAAGGAGGAAATGGCAGAATAGAGGAGGATGCGACCTCCTAAATTGACCTGTCAGTTCGATAAGTCCACAGAGAGTCCGCAGAGAAGGGGAAAATGTAGATAGGAAGAGAGTGGGTTTGCTTTGTGCCGTGGATTATGATTGAGCTTTGACGTAAAGGGGAGAGAGTAGAAAATAGGTTTGGGTATAAAAGGACAGAGAAAAAGAGATGAACGTATACGTTTGTGAGCGAAAAGGGAAGTGACGAAGACGAATGAAATATTTGAGTTTTGAGGCACTTTCTCCGTATCTTATCTTCCCTAATTCTCTTTTTCCGTTTCCACCCTTTCTCCCTTTTGCAAACCCTCCCCACTAATTCTTTCGCCCATCAACCATCTCGCTGAAGCGGTATCTATCCCTTTGTGGAATCCTTCACACGGAGATGCTGCGAGTCATTTTCGTTTCACTTTGCCCCCGGTCGAAATGTTTCGACGTAGATATATTGCCTGGCTTTCCCGTACACAGCCACAGATTTTTTCAATTTAAAGATACGATTTAGGCATATTTTATCTTGACCTTCGTTCTTCAGAATGACGTGGACGTCGATCTTCATGTCGGCTTAGATAAAAACTGTCGTTCGAATGAGTATAAGATAAAAAGAGGTGTCATAGGCTCTACAAAGTTAACTCGAATAAATGGCATTCCGAGCGGCGTAAAATGGGGATCAGTTTCGCAGATTTTTCAATAATAGATTTCTTATTTTGCAGTTCAATTATATAATTCTACGCGATTTTGCTTCAGATAATGCAATAGTTTTAGTTTGGTTTCATTTGAAACTTGGCTCGAAAAACGTTTTGTACCATCATCTTTCAGGATCAGCCCGAGGTCGAATTTTTGTCGGTAACCACATTCTTAACAAGTTATTTGGCTAAATTAGGATTTTCCAAATCATCTCCATTCTATTTCATCAAATTCATAAAACTTCTCGGGCCTTATCTTTAAATTAATTCGATAAATCTCTCCAATATATAGATACCTAAGGGATTCAAATTCAAGAACTGTTATTTATTTAGATTTCTGCGCCCCTCGTGAAATATCATGCATAAATGTTTTATCTCTCTCATAGTTGAATGGATGAAATCAAACATTATACAAATAATTCCTAATTAAGTGGAAGGTATCACAGAAAAGTTATCCTCTAGCTTTAAATTTAAACTAATGTTTTCTCCGGCCGTAGAACTGGATATGTAGGACTTGGGAATATTATAGGAAGGTATACGATGTCGTGATTCATCGAGCGAGATCTGAGCCTAAGTGGCTGGACGCACTCTTCAAATGGAAGAATGGCGATTGTATGGCGTAATGGCTTGACAAAACGGCGCACTAAACCATGAACGCTTGCCCTCAGAACTCCGTACGCCGGCGTTGAGAGGAAAGCACTCGACCGGACTCTAGATATAATCTGCCATCGCAGTGCTCGACTTTCTGCAGACATTGACGGCACCAACTTCTCAGAACCAATTGCCTTTGAATACATAGATCGTCTGATTTTTGCGAATTGGCTGTCAAGTTTGCATTTTCAAATAAATGGTTTCCTTTTACCGGAATGCTTTCATCATTTGCCATTGACATACCACAAGCAGAAGGAACCACAAAATACGTTGCGAAGATGTTACCGTTATTCACTCACGAGGATAGTCAAAGCATGTATATTTCGATGATTGACTCCAGAGAATGGAGCTGAAAAGTACATTTTCTCTTTCTTCCTAAATTTACTTGGTATAGAAGGAATTCTGCATGAAAAGAATGAAAGGTAATTAATGGCTTTACTTTGATTAAATTATTATTTTGACGTATTTTAAGGTATTAGTTTCCTAAGCAGAGTTTATAAAATGTGGGGATGACCTCAAAATCAGAATTATATCGATCGACTCTATCTTGTACTTGTGGCTTCAGCAGTTTATCACTTAATTAAACTACATTTTATACATATATATTCTCTGATATTTATTAATTACACAAAGTTCGACAATCGAAAGTTTGACGATCGAAAATTAGTTTATTCTATTCTATACATATCAGATAAATATAATGACGTTTCAAATATGAAGTAGTCGCTATTGTTTTTCTTTCCTAAAAACGTTCTGAGGGTGTCAGTTTTCCCATGAACGAACTCCTTGCGGCTTCCCTGCAAGAAGTGATGTCAATCGTTTTGTTTGACCAAAATCTGCGAATCTGCGATTCAAAAGCAAGAAATTAGTGGCAAAAAAATTCTGAAAGAAAATTTTGTCTGAATTCCAAAATAAAAAACAACTAAGGCAAGGTTGGAAAGAAATCTAAATTACCAGGTGTTTTAATTTTTCAAGCTTATGTGCATTTAATTGATTTCCTTGATCAGTTACATCATCAAAGAATAAATCTAGTGTTCATAGGTTACAAATGTAAAAATTTCGTGTTAGATTCTCATTGCGAGTGATACGGTAATTTAAAATCTTTATCTGTGATATCGTTCGATATACAAGTAATTGATTATTTACATTTTGGTATGCCTAAAGAATTATATTTTTCAATATTTTGGAGATGAGTTACTCTTATTCAGTTTGACAAAATACGTTTTCAGAATAAATGTTTTTAGAATGGAAAGATGTCAACGATTATATGTGCATGCACAGTACCTGTATTGTGGGTTCTCAGAAGATACAACCTGTGTTTGAATCACCATTCTACTTGCTGAGGAATATTTTGCAAGCTAAATACCTGTTATGTCAGAATTTGTGATGCTGAAATTCCTCTAACCTAACATATTGTGAACTTAACCTAGCATAAGGTATTATTCTAACGTCAGACATTTTCTTATCAAACTAAAATTATTTCATTTATGCTATTTGATATGGAAACTCAGTTTACTATCCTCAGACAATTAAAGCTCAGGTTCAATCGCCATACTTTCCCTCACACCCCATCATCATTTTCTCACTTCTTGAATTTTAATTCGCCTAGCCAGCTTACTCTTATATGCGTGTATGTGTATTTATCAGAATTGCTCAAAATTCCGTAAGGGTTTATTAGCATTTAGTGGAGAATGAAGAACGGGACTTAAAGTGAATCATGAAGGGAAAACGGTGGCAAGAGGAGGGAATGCGGAGGGCAAGAGAGGTTAAGGTTGAGTAGGAAGGGGAATACGGCTTGATCGATTGATTCCTCGGTTGCGAGGCGACAGCTAAGGATACCCAAACACGCCACCGCGTCCTACCGAGTGTTCGCAAGCAGAGAGAAGGGCGGTGCCGCGGCTCAGAAGGACAAGAGATCGTATTGGCCGACTTAGACAGACGACACACTATTCCCAGATTAGTGGATGCCGTCCAACCCCATCTCCCATCGCATAATGGTACGCTGCTCCATTCGCCGGGGTCAAAACTATAAATCATTTATCCTTCCATATGTCACCGCCCTTGTGACAGAAATGATCCTTGAAGTGTATTTTCAACGCATGCGGACGGGGCGTAAGGAAAACGACTGGGAAGGAGGAAATGATGGGTAGGGGAGGGATGATCGATAGTGCGGCTAGTGGTTTATAATTGGATGGATTCCCTCCTGACATAAACATCCTCTCGTCGACCGGAATGGAGCAAGTATAGCGTGGTGGCAATCTTTATGGAGCGCTTGTTTCTCTCTCATGTACAAAAATTTGTACGGTTTCCGTTGGCATGATTTCTGCCGTTGGTTCGAAACATGCGAAAGATGAGAAAAGATTTTTGAATTCGGAACAGTCAAGCGATTGGATGCGAGAGGAATTGATTTTACTACGAAAGGTTGGAATGCATTTACGCTGTCACAACTAACCAGCGGCTACAAATGGACACTCGAGGTTGAACGGAATCGCCTAATAGTATCCTGAAAATGGAACGGAGAGCTTAATTTTACGATGATGGTGAATATTGACAAGGTTTTACTATGATATTTCGGCGAGAATATCATAACTGTCTGCCGTTTTCATGTCTGTTAAAATTTAAGTTCATGTTAGTTTACGTCAGTAAGAAGGGCCTTGAAGTTTGTCATTCTTTGATCTTAGAAACTGTTGCCGTAAAACACTTGAGCTGTTGAATCCAGGAGACCCAAATATAGAAAATATGTCGCTAATCGGAGAAAAATAATAGATTTATATTTTAAGATACTCTTCGTTTCCAAGCGTTGCATATGGGTGTGGAATTGGAAAAATAAGTGAAGTTCCATAACTGTAAGACGAAGTAATATTAGGCATATATGAGAAGATACTTGTAATTCTAACTCTTATTAAGCTCAGCGCTGTAATTTAATAACAATAAATCATACGGATTAATCATAAAATTATCTTCGTGATCACAAGTTTGTTTTCCGAGAAAACAAGGCTGATATTCCTTAATAAAAACCATCCTCTCTCAGTTTCCGTAAATCACGCGACACAAGACTCAAGTGTTCTTTCCAAATGAATAGTATTTTACTTCCTATAGCATCACTCAACCTATATCTTTACTCCACTTTTCAAGCGTACTTTAAGAGAATTAATTTTAAGAGCAAAATTTCAAATTGAGTTACCCAAAGGAAGTTCATAAGCTACGCTTCCTTGGTTTTCTATCAATGCGCAGTTTTCATATCGATTTAAACTTAATTATTTCGTCCAAGAGCGTTAAATTTCCTTTTATGCATTCTGCTTCATCTTGATCAAATTGACAGCATTCTTATTTATTCGGAGAGAAATTTAAATTTTTTTTAAGTGGGGTGATTTCAGATAAAATCGTCAATTTCCTCATGGCTTATCGTAGTATTCCGTAAACTTAGCGCCCTTGTGCAGGCTCACTTTCATCGTCATTTTCACTGCAACTGAATGTTAATAGTTCCTTCATTGAGTTAAACCTTACCTAATTATCATTCAATTTTGCACATTCAATTTCACGGATATAGAGATTTTTATAATGGCTAGGAGCAAGATTTATCGGCAGCTTTAGATATTTCGGTTGAATGACGAGTTGGGCTAAAAATGAGGAAATGATCGTGGCTATGAGGAAAGTGATCGAGGTTCACCTCTCGACTTACAGCTAACTGAATATTTCATGATCTCAATCCTATGTGAGAAAGTCTTGGTTGGTTGTAAGTCCAATTTCCTTAATAGTTTGTATCTGTATCCAGCTATTGACAGCTGAGTCCCATTAGATTCCGTTCGAATTGCAATCGCTGAAAGATACTAGGGATCATCGGTTGTAGAATACGGACCGTTAGCTACAGTACAGAGGAAAAAGAGGAAGTAGGGAAAGACAAGTGAAGAGAATATTCACAGGTTACGACATCCAATTATCCTTCAGCGTTTGGCAGATGAGAGTTGTGAGGAGGGGAGAGGGCAACGTCCACTATGTCCATCGCTAAACCCTACCTCTGCTACAGACATCCTCAAGCACTTCCCCCTCAACCCTCCAAATTCCGGAGAGTCCGAGATCAACCTCCGATATATCGGACAAAGTCCGTTCCAGTCCCAGATAGCTCTCACATCCCCCTTTCCCACAGTGCCTGGGGGAAAAAACGGAAGGATCTGATTGCTTTGTTTTCCGAACCCCCCTCCCCTCCGACACCAACGCAATTCTTCCTCCCTCCCATCCTGTCTCTCCGAATACCGACCCTGCAGCTGATTTTTTATAATAATCTGTATTGTTTTTCTTTATCGCTGCCGTATCAAACCTCCCCCGACGTGAGAGCGCAAAGGGAAGAGCTCAGTTGGAATGGTTTCGGAAGCTGTGTTATTCGCCGAACGCGGTGGTCAGAGTTGACGGAGATGATGATCTGTGATCCTCATCATGCGTTCAAATCTCCGCCACTGCCAAATGTTTCGGAAATGCCGCGAGTTTCCTTCGTGTAGCAAGAAACGCTTAAGATTTTGCAGATCGAAGTTGTTCGGTCATGTATGTTCTTCTCGGGCCAATCTAATGTCGTGATAGAGAAAGAGTGTACAGTGCAGGATTAAACACCACCCAATATCTACTTCCACGATCTAAATGAGGGAATAGCCTACGGCAATTGACTGCGGCTCTCTCTCTCTCTCTCTTTATCCATTACGAGAGAACTATCTTTATTCGTCTATGTCGAGTTAAAGAGGAAACTGCAAGAGCTCATTTAAAATGGATTTTTTAGCAACGTACAGAAGCACAAACATATAACCCAGGGAAATAATTGCTGTTCGCAAATATCGGTTATTTCTGAATATCGTTCAGTTTTGCAACTTTTCCTGCCTTGCAACTTCAGTGCAATTTTTTCCTGCTATTCAACAATGCGTAAAAAATAGTTTTTGAAAATCTAAAACGTCTGTGACATTTTCACGTCTCAGTTTCACTAGGGCTCCTTGGTGTCCTTTACGCGTCTGAAAAGCATTATTCTGACCATTTTGCCTTTCCAATCGTCAAGGGCATTAACAAGGTATAACATTGGGTGTCAAACGATGAGTTTCGAGGAAAATATAATTGCACTTTTTGTCCTTTCGAATCTATTTATAGCCATATTTCATGCGAATAGGATGATTTGATACCGGACCATTAATATTATCCACCAAACCGGTTGCGGAGTTTAAAAATAAATGTAAATGTACCTTAAGTTTCGTATTGTCTCCCTCGTTATTTTCATGAAGCTCTCGTAATAGCGTATTCAAGCGTGTATCCAGTGTGTGGATGTGGTCCATAGTGCTGAATCCCTTGCGAAATCCAGCTTGTTCTCTGGGCTGGGCAGCTGCCAGGGACGTCTTCAGACGTGCAGCTATTACTCTCATGAACGTTTTGTAAATAACAGGAAGGAGGCTGATGGGGCGGTAGTTCTTCAAATCTTCCTTGCTTCCTTTCTTGTGCAAAAGGACAATCTTTGCATGGTTCCATTCCTTCGGAATTCTCCCTTGTCTAAGGCAATTAGTGAATAACTGCGCTAGGACAGGAGAAATTTCTGTAACACCAAGTTTCAGATATTCTGCTAAAACTCCATCAGCTCCTCCTGCCTTTCCATTCTTCATCTTCTTGATGGCCTCTGTTACTTCTTCTGGGAGAATAGAGGGGGGATTTTCTGAGTTTTGTGTTTCTTCTTGGTTTTCCTCTTCAACATTTTCTGTCTTCTTGTATAAGTTGGTGAAGTATTCGGTTACTGTCCTCAGTATTGCTTGTCTATTGGAAGTTGCTGTGCCATCTTCTTTCTGGACGACCAAGATTTGTTTCTTTCCCATTGCTAGGCGTCGTCTGACCCTCTTCATACTCTTGTTGTTCTCTATAGCTTCTTGTACAATTCTTTCGTTAAAATTCCTTACATCTTCCTTCATCGCCACTCTGATAGACTTGCATAGCTCGACATATTCGATATTTTCCTTTGGCAAGTCTGAGTGCTTCAGTTGCTTTCGCTGTTTCATCATTTTCCTGGTTCTGTCGCTGAACTTCTTATCCTTTGGTCTTTTTGGTGTACTTGCTACTTCTTCTGCCGCTGCCTTCACGACTTCCATGACTTTGGCTTCCAGTTCTTCTTCTTGGAGTGCTGAAAACCTATTTCTAAGTTCCAGCTGGAACTCTTTCCTATTTTCTTCTAATTTTCTAATACTTACCTCCTGTTTCCTGCTTGAGACCAACTTCTTTCGCTCCATTCTGACGTTAATCTTCATTCTGCATCTAACTATCCTATGGTCACTGCCGGTGTTGAAGTTGTTTAGTACCTCACAATTAGTAACTGGGTAGAGTTTGTTAACCAATATGTAGTCTATTTCGTTTTTTACTCCATTAGGACCTCTCCAAGTCCACTTCCTTGTAGGATTCTTCTTGAAATATGTGTTTGTTATGTACATATTGGTGCACTCTGCAAACTCTACCAGGCGGTGACCTCGTTCATTTCTCTGTCCTAGTCCATGTTTTCCTGTGACAGCATCATCTGCTTCCTGCTGACCTACACGAGCGTTAAAATCGCCCATGATGATTTTATAATAGTGATCTTCCTTGTCATGTTCCTTGCCGAGAGTCTGGTAGAAATTTTCAATTTCCTCTTCGCTGCTTGCTGCTGTTGGTGCATAAACTTGGATAATCTGAACAGAGTAACGCTTGTTTATCCTTAGGATTAGCTTACATATTCTGTCAGATACACTTTCTATTTTCTCCACATTATTTTTCCATTTCTTGTTAATCAAGAAGCCAACTCCTCCAAGTCTTCCATCCTTTGTTCCCCTATAATAGAAAATATGCTCTTCCTTGAGTGTAACCAGTTCTTCTGATTTTCTTCTTACTTCACTGAGTCCGATGACATCCCACTTTATCTTCTCTGCTTCATGGAGCAATTCCAGGAGTCGATCTTCGCTCTTCAAGCTGCGGCAGTTGTAGGTTGCGAAGTGTAGGGGGTTATTTCTTTTCTTCATGATGGACCTCTGTAATGCCACCACCTCCCGGACATCCGAATGGGTGGTGCTTTTACGTCCGGATAAATTTCCATTACAGAAGCTCATCATGATAAATTGTAATTGCGCCTGGAGGGTAAAAGACAGTGATTCACCAGGCTGTCTCACTGCCGGTTGGTGAACGACTGAGTGCCACTCTCACTATTTGGCCGGAGATATTGTTGAAGCATATTCTTAGCATGGTTGAACCTGAGCTATACATCGCCTCCAACCTCCGTTAACACCCCTCCGCCGCCCCGATGAGGTAAACATTGAGTGAAGATGAGGACCTTTAATGTGACATCAAAATAGTACCTTCTATAAGAGAAAAATTTCTCTTCGTGCATTTCCCGAATACTGATCACATATGATAATCAGTAGTACCTACTTGACTGGGAAAGTCATCATATGTCAGTGAAAAGGTAAGAAAATCCTCTTTTCTGGGAGCAGGAATTGTAATATTGAAGAGGAAGATAAAGGTTATAACAGCGCCAAGAATCTATTGATGTGCAGGAAAACCATAGATAATGGTTAATTATAAAATTCTAAATATTACTCTACGTTCTTGGTTCGATCACTTTATCGAGATTTCTCTATTCTCGACAGTGAATTTAATCTTGAAATTAAAGTTTTCCTTAGAGTAGGGGATATTTAGTTATTAGTATCACGTCCCAGAGAAGTTATCAAACATGTATTTGAGATTACTGCGACGATATTTCACTTCCAGGGGAAAAACTTTCAATGAATGACTTCAAAACGCTTTCCAGTTTCAGAGTGCTGCATTACTTTCCAATATTTAGGAAACTTCCAACCAATATGCGTGTGAAAAGACGCGCTTTGATTGGGAAGATGAAAATAAAGAATAAAATCACGGGAACGGTGCATCTTAGAGGGAATTGTAAGGGAAGAATAAACAATGAACTAAGAAATGTTGTTTCATCGTCATCTTAATTTGACCGAATGCAACTGAAGACGAGTTTGAAGATTTTTCAGCTTATTGCGGGTGAGCTAGATACCTCAGCTAAGCTCACCCGCAATTTAAGTAATAGCGGAGCAGCGCATCTTTTCATAATGGTATTCCCCCCATTTTTTGCAAACATTCCCTTGCATCCAGGGTCGAATCTAGAAGATTATCCTCTTCCTAGCACCAAACAACGGTGGCCGCTTCTGTCATATCTATTTAATCCCGAACAGAATAAGTTAATAGAAGATGGTTTCGTAATAAAATTATGTGAATGTGATTGGTATGTAAAACCGATATCAAACGGGCTGTGATAAAAAAAAGCCAACCGTGTACCTTCAAAATGGGTATAACTGGTTTAGATTCAGAAATGCTACGCTCGCAGCCGCTGAAAACATTTCATCGGAAAATATATATTTGCAGTTATATTAACCGGATTCTGAAGATGGATCAAGTTCTATTTCCTGAGATTTCACCTTCAGTTAGGGGAGAGATTGTGGGGATGCTGTAGGACAATGTATCACGGAAGGTTCAAGGCAGTTCGAAAGACATTGTTTATATGAAACTACTGCAGCTAAAACGGAAATAAAAATCTTAAGAGGTAAACCATGAACAGGTCAGCCTAGATGCAGGCCAGAGCATCAAGACATTCGGTAATGTGTAGCAGAGAATTCTCTCGCAAGGGATTGGTTTCCGTGCAGCGAGAGTTAGGTATTAGTTGTAGCCACTCGATCCATAAGAGAAGAGTGGTTGAGGCTGGTCTGTTTTACCATATACTTTGCTGTAAACCACGGCCAACAAAGCAGCGTATAATATGTCGTCTAGTATTTTTCGAAAAACCACTATATAGAAACTTATGAAAGAGGTCTCGTTTAGGTTTCCTTATCACTTCTAAACGAAAAATCGCATTTGATCGATGAATGCATTGACATCCTACGCGGTAGTTTAAGGCATCAACTCAAAGGCACCAAGAGGCCAACATTTTCTTGTCCCCGAGTTAACTTCGTCATGATTAAAGTATCAATCCCTTCTGGTAGTCTTTGGTACTTGCGGTCCATAGTTCGATTACCTGTTTGGGCCGTGATATTGACTCAGTATCATGAAATACTATATAAGCCTCCTGAATGAATAGGGTTTGTGTGCAGATGGCCTCGATATTATGTTGTGGGAGCACATAGGATGGCTAAATAAAACGTTACATTTATAAAGATTCCTGAGTATGCCATTGAGTTGTCGCATCTTGAATATTACTACGTTACAATCAAAATAAGAAGAAAACACCGAATTTAAAGGACAACAACTTGCGCAAAATCTCTGTATAAAATTAAATGCTGGAGTACTTAAAGAGGAGTTTTCCATATTCATACGGTATTATTTATATTTTTACAGGAAAGTGTAGCAACTCAAACTCCCGATAGAGACGCACTTCGTGAGTACTTTCTTTTTACTTCAAGATATGCATTCATGCCTCTTAATCATCACATGCATTCAACATACCATAGATATTGAGGCAATATTTCCAATTGTATGGCAGAATTTTAAACTTAAGCTTCAATGCAAGAAACAGTTTGTGGTGAAATAGTTTTCCGAGTTTCTCAATTGAATCCTTTTTTATCACGAAATTGGTTTTTACATTATATTCATTAAATTATTTTCGGGGCTGCCAATTTCAATTTTAATGTCGTTAATCCAATGTTTTCTGGCTGTAGTTTAGAATGAAGGGCAACTATATGTATTAACCACCTGCTCTTTAGCGGATGAGTAGAGGCATGCATCTCTAATCCCTTCCAAGACGCAGAGCAATAGTTAGTTGTTTATAATTATCCATCATCAATGTATTTCCTGGGTATCGATAGCTTCTTGGCGTTGTTATAGCGTCTCTTTCTATTGCAACGTTTTGCTTTTGAATTTTACTATTCCTGTTCCCCCTTTCAATACTCCGAGAAAATTTGCTCTTCTTCTTCCGCTATTTAACTTCTTTTCATCGCTTCTGTTACTGCAGTCAATGTTTTCTCCTGCCCCTAGTCCAACCCTATTCCTTTACCGCGTTTGATTATTTTGACACGATTTCATTACATTTTTATCAACAGCCCTCTTCTTCCAAATGCTGAAAAATCTCATAATTTCTTACTTTCTCTCTTCTGTGTATTCCTTTTATCTTTTTTAACGATTCTATCGCATCCCAAACATCTCTATATTATGTCAGTTATTCTAATCGTTTACATTTCCGATCGATACAAAAATAAGCCAAACATTACGTTTCATTAAACTTTTCTTTATTCTTAAGTCCATCTTTCTTTCCGAATATATTTACATTCTGCTGAATATCACCGAACCATTCTCATTCTTTGTTTAATTTCCATTTCACACTTCCTGTTATTCTTCTTCTAGTTTAACATTAGTTCTCTCTACCCAGCGTTAATTTTATTCTTCTCATTCTATCTTCATAGTCTTAGTTTTTCCTTTATTTATCTTCAGTCCATCTCTAGCAGACTTTGTTAACAACTTTATTTAATGTCTCAGACATCTCGGAAAACTGAAGCAAACCACTTAGAAGCTTTACACACCGTTTGTCTTTTTTCTTCCCCTTCAACCTTTCCTCAATCGTATCCTCCAAGAATATGAAAAATATAGCATGTGAATGACCACAGCCTCACTTGTTTCATAACTTCATATAAATCGCTATTAAAGAACCTAAACTCAATGTCACTTGCTGGTTCATGCAGTTTTTTTAAGCAACCTTTCTATGCATTTCTCTCTCCTAACCGTAGGACCCATAATTAAGGCCTTTATTCTGTAGAAGCGCATTTTACGTGATTCGCGTAGCATTCATCAAATTTAATATAATAATTATTGTCACTGTTTTCAGATATTAAAAAACACCGCTAAAGAAACTTTTCAGCGGACCCAATGATAATAAATGATAAGGACTATGCTAATTTCTCCCATAAGAAACCTTAGTTTACAGCGTCAAATTCTGCTTAGAGAAGAGGGTTGCATTTCTAAATTTAATTTTTGTCGTCTCCCTTTCTATGTCACTATACTGAAAAATCATAATTTAAGATGAGGAATGAATCAGGATAGCTTTATGGAGCGGTTTCATTTTTAAAGTAAAGGAGACAGAAGAATTCACAGAGAATTTTGAAAATATCAGAGAATGTGGTTTTATAAAGAGTTAATAATTTGACTAATTAATAAATCCCGAACAATCCTTTATTCATAAGTAATTCTAAAGGAATTACGTATGAATATTTAAGATTCACAACTAAACAAGGAGAAAATTAATTATATTTATAAAATATTGATGGGAATTCTGCAGTTTATATCTTGACCATCTCAGCTTATTACGATGCATCATTAGCATTTTCAAAAAATAAATGCTTTTGAAGAATTTAGAAATTATCATTGTGTCATCGTTTCTTACCATACTTTATCCCTATCCAAAAGCAAGAACTCTCGAAAACCAGCGAGTACTAAAAAGTGCTTCCTTGAAAACTACAAGAGATGAGTGGTATACTACCGAGCATTAAATTTGGAACGTAATTTGTTCTATTACAATTTCGCTGAAGGAAAATAAGTTTTTTGGAGCAAATTTTCGAGACCTTTCCAAATGAGTGTCGTGTCGTTTTTGTTCGAATCCGGTATCCTGAAATTCCACAGCTTTTCCTTCTTTCCAATCACTCGCCTAAATTTCCAAAACATATCCCTCTACCACTTTTCCTTCTCACCAGCAAATCTCGTAGTACAGCAGAAATTTTAAGTGTATCGCTCAACCGCTAGAGCAGTGACAGAACTTGCCCACAGACTTTTGCAAGTGACTGCACATATTAACAAATTTCTATGCCTTAAATTATTCTTATTATTGATATATTTTATTTCATGCAATTAAAATTCCATGTGTACTGAGATAACGAAGAGATAATACGTTTTGCATGAAAGAATTCCCCAAAGCCCACGCCCAAGTTAAAGTGGCCTTCATTCCTGCTTTTTCCTAAGTCCGAAATACACTTTCATTTACAGTGCCACATACAGGCAGAAATTTAAAATATTTTGTTCCTTTGAACCATTGCCATATTAATTTAGGATTAAATTTTAACACTTTTCTTCCCTTAGGGAATGTAGGCTTTATATTGTTGTGCCGAGTTTTCGTTATGAGAAGCATAAACACATGCTGTAGATACACACTGTAGGGTTACCCGCTGATGAATAAATATTGTATGGAAAATAAAGAGCGATGCAAAGTCACTACTCAGAGGGCTTTCGAAAATTCCTCGATGTATACTGTTTTAAATGTCTCAATTTGGAGTGTAATAGACGAATGTTGGAAAGTTTGGAGCTGATTACCAACAAAATTATAGAAATTTCTAAGAAAGAAAATGGAATGTATATAATACGCTATCGAGCTACGGTCTCTTTCCGTTCCACTTTACCTAATTTTGTGAATAGAAATGCATAAATAAACACTTTCCGTTTGCTATTTGGATACTGTTTTTCCGGTTTGGAAAGTTAAAGCTGTTCGAAAGGTTTTTGTTTAGTCTTGCTTCCCATCATGAGGAAATAAGATCCGTGGAACGAGAGATGAGGTCAGTGGAAAGTAGAGGATCCTTTCAGATAAGAAGATATCACTCAAATGAGGGAACTCATTTGTGTCCGTCCGATTCTCTCTTGTTTATTTTTCTCTTTGCGTTTGCTTTTCCTTCTGCTGCTTTCCGCCTTGCGTCGGTTTCTCTTTGACGTCGCTGACGAATCGAAATTCCACCATCGTCAAAATCGATCTCATGTCGCCTTCCCTCGGACAAGATGGAATATTTCGCTCTTGGAATTCGAAAGGTTCGTTTTACCGAAGGGACGAAGAGCGGGGACAGTTATTCCGGGAATGCTGACTATTCGAGAAATTACCACCGTCATGAGATGAGGACATACTAACTGCTACGTAACTATAGCTTCGATACGGAAAGTTTGCATGAATTTCTCATACTCCAGCCAAGATTAAAAATACAGCATCTGGGTTTAAAACCAATTCATTGATTTACCAAGGACTGATTTTCGTAAAATTTACAGCTGCAATTTCAGAGTCTGAATATATTTTTCTATCATCCTGGGTAAAGGTTCTCGTAAGAAAATATGCTAATCTCATCAAAGCCGAGTGGCAACATGTACATAGCAAATTACTCGGATTTGTAAATATAGTTACTGACTTAATGTTTATTAATATTTAATTTCAGTAATTTAATCGCGAAAATATTTTGCAATACATCTCGGGTGGGAAGCATTTACAAGAAGATTTTATACTTTTTTTGCTAAATACCATAGTATACCAGGAAAATGGCTAGAGGTGATTTTGTACGTAAAGGCATGCACCTTGGAAAAATTTCCAAGGAGAAACGGACATGAAAATGTCTGACGCGACCGGAACCGCCATCGACCCTTATGTCCGTTTCTTCTTGGGAACTAAAGTTTATCCAAACCTCCTTTTAATTTTATATTTGCGTTGCAAATAAAAAAGAAACCCAGAGTTAATTAGTTAAAGGGAGGCGTGAAAACTGAAAGGATTTTATGCGTAACATTAAGATAATGATTTAATGTGAAGGCGAAAGAACCATCTATAGCCAAAACAATTTCATCGTTCCTTTGATTAGGAAAACTGGCCGCTACGATATTCCGATAAGCTTGCTTCCAGAAAGGATTCCCATGGCATTTCTAGCTGTATATGAGCCACGAAACGAGATTCCGGAGCTAATAAATAAAAATGTCACTCATTTTTGAGAGGCCGGTTCCTGCTAATCATTAGTCTCCTCCCTTATATAATACGAAATAAACGTCTTGACAGGGTTCTTTTCTTCCTGTTTTACAAGCGCAAAGGAATACCTCGAAACATATACTCTTCATGGTGATAGAAGACTCTTGAACAATCCCTGGTCATGTCGATTTGATTTATGCCAAATCCTTTCATATGTGCCGCCACTGAAATTATTCAGGGTAAATGTTGATGTTGAACTCTGATAAGAATCAACTACGTATTGTCTGAGCTTTTTAAGGAGTGATTTGGAACTCTCTTCCTCAATGCTTATATTACTCGGAGAGAAAATGGGAGCATGCGCGGCAAAAGTTATGTGAATCAGTATTATTTTATGAGGTTATTTAATCATGTGATTAATGTTCCCAGAAATATCATTGGCTGTAACACTCAAGTTTGCACAAATACAATGAGAATCGTGGAATAACTGTAACAGTAATTGGATATTGCTCGAGTATAATAAGTTATAGTGAAAATCTGATGGTTAAAAGTCAATATCGTAAAAGTTAGCTACCTACCTGCAACCTATCCCTCTGGCGGGATTTTGTAAGTTACCGGAACTGGATGTGTATTTTTTTTCAATTACTGGAAATTTTTTAATTATTTAACTTGCATTTAGAATAGTAGAACTTATGAATAATCTTTCAGGCGATAAATTACACCAGCGTATAGCTGAAACTAGTAAGATGTATACGAGATTCTTTTTATAGCACGTTATCTCTAAAATGAAATGTTAAGAGTTTTAGCAAAATTGCATCAACAAAGTTTAGAGAATGAAATAATGGAAAAATTATGCTTGTTATGCACTATATAATTCAGTCATTCAGTCTTATGCCGATCGGCTATAATTTTTAACCACAAGGTTTTAGTAAATCTATATCGTTAGATATTTCTTTCAATTATCATACTAATAAATAAAAATATTTTATCGAAAAGATGTTACTGTCATGAAAAAGTTCTCAAACACTATAATGTTTATTTCAAGACTTTTTGTTGCCTTTACTTAATGTCTTATGCTTTATTTAAGTCTTTTGCATAATACCGTTACAGATAACATGATGATTTCTAATATATAATAAATAAAATTTGCTTCAATTTCGTAAAGAAACTTTTTGATATATTAAATGTTTAGTCAGATATGTTAGTAATTTACTATCAGCTTTACAGATTATTTATATTTCAAGTTCTATGAACGGAGACGCTAAAAAGTTCAATTTCCATTCAATTTCTTCCGGTTTGATTTTTATTCCAAACCCTCTGTTTTTTCTGCTTCAATTATATCCATTTCTTTTCTGGTCGAGCGCCCTCCCCTTTCCCCTCTCTGTTTCAGTAAGAGACTCAGTTCATCCCTTTTTACAGCCATTCCATTTCTCGCATCGTTTACGTGCGACATGCCTTTGCATCTATCGCCTCCATCTCTATCACAACCGCATCCTCTTAATTCCACTCTTTCACATCCACCCCACACCACTCCCTCATTTTTCTCCATCCAAGAACCCCCTCTTCTTTCTTCACCCTTTCAATTTCTCCTTTTGTATTTGCGCTATCCTATTCATATCTTCCACTTTCCTTTAAAACAAGGCATCGCATCCTCAGCGAAATAATCGAAAGAGAAAGGGAGGGAGAGGGTATGGTGAAAGACGGAAAGATATGGCGAAATGTATCAAAACGGAGTGTGAAGAATAGGGAGCAGTTATAGACGTTGGGGTAAGAGAAAAGAAATGAGGATAGTTTAACATGGAAATTATGATTCTGAAGTTAGTAAAGATTTGATTGAGTTATATTGTGTTGTGAAAATGTTTAAGGAAAGAGGACGAAGAAGAAATGAAAGAAATGAAAAATGATTGAATAAGCGAGATAACTCGTAAATCAACGTGGAATTATAACGGCAGTATATCTAGAAATTATGGAGATAATTCCGTGGATTATTGGTGTTGAGGTTATTTTCATTTGGTCTTACTTTGGGAATCAAATGTTGACTGTTTCCATAATGCACACACTTCATTCCAGTTAATCTTACCGTGTCCCTATGAGTAATAGCTGTGACGAATGTTATTGGAAAAGATTGCACGGCCGTTATATGAGGTACGTGAATTATAGAACTCATTAAGCAGTATGCAGAAGCTAATTAACGTGAAGAAAAAGAAAAAAGTATATTTATAATACCGATAATGTTGGCAAGCTGAGATAAATAGGTATAAGAGGAACTCTGACAGTACTTGCACGCCAAAAGAAAACACTCGTTAGAGATGAATCAATAACTATGTCGCCATCTCCTATGATTAAGAATTACTGAGAATTCCGAAGAAACTTTGAATTTTGTTCAGCTACTGAGCATTGAAGCATTAGAAATAAATATATTAAACTTAACACCTAACTATTAAATGTTATTCCAGGCTTGACCTGATTTGCTGAAATCCTTGCTCCAGCTTCGTTTTTTCCTTTCTTTTTTGCCCAAAGCAACGTCCCTCATGACTTAAGATCTTAATGTATTCTGACAATCGTAGTGTGCTGAAAGTTAAGAGAAAAGAAACGTGTGAGGAAGAAAAAATCCTGAATTTATCGAAACATTTCATCGAATGTTACCTATCTCGCTTATTCTTATGTTTGAACCGTTTCAGCCTTTGAGTTCGGTCGCCTGGTTTGGCTTTCTAGGGTCGTACTTTTTCTTGTTGTAAAGTAAAATTGACTCTTCGAGAGTGCATGGGAATAATTTGGAGCTGAAAAATAACAACGTTCTCTCCTAGATTTAGACCATTTAGACTAGCATCACCGAAGAATCAATCCTTTGAAGATGATTTTTAAATCGATATAAAGAGTCTAAAATATCAAAGAACTTTTTATAGCATATGCCATTTTAGAAGGAAAACTTTGAATTTGATTATTTTCCGAGATAATGCCGTATATAAGCTAAATATCTGTTTTATCTATTTCTTTGTTATTCGGCCAATCAAACTGTTGCGATAATTAAACCACCCAATAACACCCATGCACTAACAATCCCAAGTGGTTATGAATCTGAGACGAGCAGGTTAGAATAATAATTCCTTCGATATAGAACGGAGAAAACTTGTTTCGTCAACCTCTGACCTTGTTAGGAAATGTTTTCATTCGAAAATGCAGGAATATCAAATGATTGGCATTTCAACTAAAAGGCTTCAAAATGAATTAATACGGAAAATTCCTTAGCGCGGGGTTAGTGTGTAGGGGGTAAAAATATTTCATCAATTCCACGTATTGTCATGTCATGAGAATATTCCATCCGATATTATGGACATAAGGAGATACGCACAGGACTTGAGAGAATGGAAGGTAGCACCAAATTATAGCATGTGAGTATGTACAACATCAAAGCAGCCTATTGATAGACGACATCGACGCTAAAAAACAGCAAAAACTTAAAAAATGAAAGATGCTTGCTAGAGAAAGAATTGTGATGGAGGATATAATCACAAAGAAGTGGAATTTTCTCGGTGAAGAAAATGACGCGGAGGCATTTGTTTGAGGAGGGCGGCAGAAAGCGAGGAGAAGATTGCTCGAAAGTTGAAAGGGGAGTTTATTCTTTTCGAAAAGGAGGAGGTGAAACAAAATCAGGATTGCGAAGGCGTCAAAAGAGGGAGGATATAAAAGCGCGCCACCGTTGCCTCGGCAAACCATTTTTGCATCATTTTCCTCGCATTTTTTGGCCGTTTTCAGAGCGAACAGCATCGCGGGTACCTTTATCGAAATGGCTGCCGCAGGCCCTCTTCTAACGCGCCCTCTTTTTCTCTCCTAATATATTTGATCTCTTCTCATACCCCTTTTCTTTCTGTTTCTCCTCTTCGCACTTCCTTTGGCTTTCTTTTTTTTAAGTTGAATTGAGGTCATAGTTTTTTTGATTTTTTGAAGATTTCCAAAAGAATACGTTATTTTTTTCCTGATAGCTTTTTCCTACGTACAATCGTTTCAAAGACGAATTCAATAGGATCCAATTTTCTAATTCCTTCTTGTAAATAGCTTCGTTTCTTCGCTTAAATTTTCCTATGATAATTTTGTGTGATTAGCTATCCTCTAAGCAGAAAGAACGGGACGAAGTAAAATTTATCTCCTCACGAGGAAATCGGTCTTGTAAACATTCGTAGTCAGTGAAGGATATTTATACATTTAATCAATCCAAATGATGTTTTGTTATTTAATTGTTGGGTGTCTAGGGAAAAGAAGGGTAAGGAATTTCATTTTTTTCCGTAATGCGAAAATGTTGTCAAATTCATGTGAATATTTACCTCAATAAATATTCAGCTTTCTTCCTAGAGAAATCGTAAGTTTTCTCTGTGATAGATCCTAGCCTGCAGTATATAAAAAGTTTTAAAAACTGCCAGGCTTAAACATAAGTGCAATTTACTCAAAAAATGTTCAAATTTTGTTAATTTATGACATATTTTAAGAAATTTTAGTCTTATCTCTGCGAATATAGTAATATCCCCCAGGGATTCTAATTCATAAACTACGCGGAATTCTAAAATTTTCACCGAAATAACCCATTCGGATTCAAATAATTTTATCACCAAATAGCATTACTTCTTTCCCTAGATTTTTTCTTTATCCTCTCCTCCCGAGAAACTTTAATTTTAATGACAGGGACATATAAATGGCCGGCGTAAAACGAGGAGTATGGGTAGGAAGGCGGGCATTTCGCTCATCCATCTCTTATTCCAGCATAGAAATCCTCTCTTCTAAAACTCATGGAAATCCCATCCGTGGTCCCTCGCGGTATACACACACGTCGCCGTGGGCTTCGGGGGTCTTTCCGTTATCTCGGCCATAAATTTCAAACGGAAACGCTCTCCTCATCTCGACGCGTCATTCCGGAGCGAAGTTCGGTTTCCAGGGTGACGCGTGCATGCCGGCAAAAGGGGATTGGATTTGAATGGAGAGGGAGGGAGAGGAGCAATATATCTGCCAAGGGGATCGGAGTAATCACGGTAGAAGACTTAGCTCACCGTTAAAAACCAGCTAAAGAGGGTTTGAGGGCGAGAGATTCGCGCGCGAGATAGTCCTGCGCTGCGCTGTAAATAATGTAAGAGACGTAACATTTTCGGGGAAGAAAAATCGATTTCCGCAAAATTCGAGCGTGAACCATTTGATTGAGTGTCGAGGCGATTCAGAGGGAGGAAAAAATTGGAAGTCACTAAACTGTTGTTCTGTATTTGAAAGCTCAAGATATTACGTAAAGAAAAGGGAACAGAACATTTTCTATGTAGCTAGTATTAACGAATAATTTGCAAAATCGTCTGAGAAAATACTCGTAATATTCTAATTTTATAATATGTTGATTGGCGATAAATCGCAATTGAGCAGCATGACATTAAGCAAGTATGCGACAGATTGAAGAAAATACATACAAGTGATCTACATTATCAACAAACTTTTATGTAATTTCTGCGAATTTATTCTTCAAGAATGAGAAATTCTAGTTAATCCTTTAATTCATTATGTTTTTATAATAATGCCTCTCACTACATCAATAATTTATCGTACAAATAATTTTTCATGGTCGCCCGGTTTTACCTAAAGAGAAAATAATAGACACTACATCTTCAGTGGGATATATTTCTTTATCTTTAATAAATCCGTTTCTTAATTTTACGATTGGGTATTGGTTATAACATGTTTGATATTAGAGAAAAAGAGTTTAGCATCAGTTACCCCTTATTACCTTTTTATGAATGGAAATTATTGACTATGCGGTCAATAAAAATATTCTATTCCGAGAAAATGTTCATGAATTTTATTTTTTGCCTGGAATCACTTAATACTAACGTTTTCCCAAACAAACATATCAGTAACTTCAAATTGAGAAATTATTATTGGAATAGATTACAGAGCAACCTATCAGACGTATTAAAAGAAATATATACAATAATAACTGAGAAATGAGCGGATATGGACTATCACAAATAGGAATCACGATAATTGTTTGGGGAAGATCGGAGAATGCCAAATATATACATGACAGGGATGTATATGGGCCCAAAAGGAATTAAAGGACCAGCAACAGTGAATTAAATTTGTTAGTGATCTAAAGAGAAAATATGTTGAAAATTCGATTAATAAAATAAATTTAAATAATATTTAAAAATTCTCTAACGCAAAAGAAGTTTTAAACGGAAACGCGGTATGGAAGAGTATTATTAATGAAAGAAACTCGTAAGTTGGTTTCTTTTAGACGCAGCATCGCGTTTATAAATCAGTAATATATTTCTAATTAGTTCAGGTTTAACTTTGTGGTAGAGAGGGACACAGAAACCCATGATGATAACTTGACCAACCCACAGATGTCTTATTATCATTATGGATTTCAATAATATATTTAGTGTTATATGCTTTAGAATGCTTTAGGGTTTCAAACTGGCAGCCCTCAAACTACTCTCGTGCTGCCGGCGATTTATCGCTTTCATAACATAACGTAATAATAATACGTAAGTGACATAACCAGAGGAGATTTGGGAAAACAACCTCGCAGAGCTCAAATGCGTTTTAAATAATCGAGTTTAGGGATCTAAACTGTAATAGTTTAAATATTTCCAGTTACACATGCTACTGGTGACTTACAGGGAAGATATGTAAGTATATATCTGATTCCATCTTTATTATATTTATAGCCCTGTCCCTGGAATGTGGGCAATTTTGCCTTCACTCCTTGGCTCAGAAACGCCCCCCAAGAGACGACTCCTGGCTACGCTCCTGAGTCACTGCTTCGGCTTGAAACCTCTCTTTCTATTTATCATTATTAAGGAAAATAATGCCCCAAGATTTAAAAAAATTGACGCCCAATTTATATGCTACTTTAAATGTATGTACATACTTATGCAAACAACTATTTTTGTCCATGAAACTCAATGAAACAGCTCGAAGGTCAAATTAACCAATTAAATCATTTTCGCCACGATAGAAAAGTTTCCAGAAAAAGAGCGCATTAATCGGTATTTAATGAAGTCGGTAAACCAATATCTAATTAATATAATTTATTTTAATATTCAGTAGAAAGTATTATAAAATATATAATATATTTCGTTAATCAGCGATGGAATTATGTCAATCACTACATGCACATGCATCCAATATTACCTCTGTAAATTGCCTTTGGATTATTTATTTTCTATCAATTTTTCTTTACCTAAATTGCAGATTCTCAATGGTGAAATCAAATTAATTGATTTCAGATTTATATTTTTCTATATATTTACCATTTCCTTAAATAAATACTCAAGAAACTGCAAAGAATTCAGAAGCAGAATTATTAACACCATAGGTAGTGCCGCCCACCTGAATTCAACTTTATGCTAAATTGCCCGCAGCAATATTGAGTTTGGCACACTTCCCTTGTTCTGATTTTGTCACACCTACCAAATGTCATAAATTGGTAAAATGGATAATTTGAGGATTTTTAAAAATTTGTACTGACTAATGAAATATAGAAATTGTTTAGTTTTATATATTGAAATTTTAATGGGCACGACGCAGATTATAATTATCATCTCCGCAATAAGCGCATTAAATGAAAATATAGCGAAATTAATCGTCTTTGAAAACATTTTCGACTAAAATTCGTCGCTCGAGTGAGCTTAATTCTCGTTCGTTCAACTCTCTCGTCCTCATTCGATCTCATTGATTTTAAGCGATGAAGAGCGAAGAAATTGTTATTATGGATAAGCTGTCCGGATACGGGCATTATTTCGAAAAATTCGGCGGAGAAACTCATCCGAATTTCATTGAAAACCCCTTCGTCTTTTTTTATTTCATTCCGAAAGAAATCATCGATTACCTCGCTCGTATCGAGGAAGCAAAACAAAACGATGCGAGGGAGAATTCTTTCCGAACCAGAGAGCGGAAAACTTTCAGGAATTTTCAACCTAGCGAAAATTCTGACATTTACCGGAAAGAGATGAATCTCCCCGTTCGGCTGTTGTGAGGAAAAAAATAGAAATAACTTCATTCTGCAAGGGAATTCTGCAGCTTTTGTGACGCGGTGTGGCGGAAGAAAAATGGCCAGGGAGGGAATAACGTCGATCCCAAAAATCGGGCACTCCCTTTTATTTCTGTCCTTTTCAGTTCCCTCTCGTATTTTCTCTCATCATCACTTTCATCTTCCATTCTTACTTCTCAGCTCTTCGCCAAGGGTTCCTGAGATATTAGGGCTCTAAGCGGTCTTTGGCTTACTTTTTTTTGTTAACCTCATAAAAATGCTTCAGTATGACATGACTTAGATTATGCAATGTAAATTGTCAGTGCAGAGGATATAAGCTAATTTATTAATATCCAGTGCAGGATATAAAAAAAATCTATCTTTTATTTACTTTTTCTCTCTGTCTTATTCATGACTGTGATGGTTTGAGGTTGAATCCTGAGGTTACTAGAGAACTAGGAAACTAGAGCTGCTGAGGTTGAGTAGTGCCGAATAATGGCAATAATTATGGGTTTTCCTAATGGAATACTAAGAAAAGTGTTACTCGTAGAGTTATTGTGCTTCTCTTTCGTGTGGTTGTTCCATTCTGGCTCATTAAAGAAAGCAAGGGTAAACTACATTATTCCTCATCTTACCTAGTAAGCCTTATTTCCCTTTCATAGCTCTTCATAACTAATGGTAGAGGGGGTGAGGTCCCAACCGGCCTTCTGGTTGAATGCTTTACAGGCAGTCAACCTTAATTTTAATAAGCCTTCAATCTCACATCTCAAATGCTGAAATAATCTTTTTCCATTTTCTGGCTCTTTTCATATTTAAATGTAAAAAGTATAGCACTTCACGGCGAACTATCGATTATGTAAGCTTAAGGAAGCTTCTCACTTACAGATTGCGAAAATGGGACTCATCCTACCACTATGTGATATTAAGTGGTATGCTGTGGGACGTAGGAGATTGACGGAAGATGTATTCATGAAATTAAACAATTACGAAATTAAACCTAAAGTAAATTTGTCTCACAAGATGTAAAACATTTAATAAAAAATTAGTTTACTTTGGTTTTATAGCTCTCTCTGGATCGAAATACAGCGTAAACGTTGTAGGCGTTCGACACAATGTCCTCTTTTCTGCAAAATCGTTGATTTGGTCGTGATCATTCTCTTTTCCCAGCACCACGAGTTGTACCGTTGCCTACACCTCACAGCAGGACATATCACGCGAAAGTTAGCGTGAAAGTTCATCGGCCTTCCCCAGCTAATTGTAAGATTTGCTATCAAAACTAAATTCGGATTGATGAAAAATGGCATAATTCAACTATGACCTTTAAGTAAATTGAGGTTTCTTAATCCATTTATTTCTTCGTTTACTTTCCACTCATGAAAGCTAATTCCTTCGCCAGAAATATGCGAATTACATCAGAAGTTTTTACTTGGCATGCGTTTGGATATCGTAGATGTAAAGTTTCCATCGACTGGGTGACCTCAATTACAAACGCTCTCCGAAGCCACGCAATGGCATCCATATATTTGCTTTATTGGCGTAAGTAGAGTTTCGTTTTATTTTCGAGTCGATTTAGGCATGTATTTTAGACAATTTCTAATCAAATTATTTAATGGTGTCCAGCGTTACTTGGTGGAATGACATAGTTAAAATATTCTTTTATTATATTTTAATTTCTAATCGTTTTCCACTGTAGAATAGAATGATGTTTTTATGTTGTTTAGGTAGTATGCGAACTTGGGCGTTTGGAAAAAATAATAAATGTCCAAAATATTGTTTTGAATTAGAATATTTTCTATAAATTTCCTCATTTCTAATACAGAGAATTTTTCAGTAAGATTTCATTGCTTTTTAATATACATTTTCATTTCTTACCAGTTAATTTGCTCTTTGAGAATTTTGTTTAGTTCTCCAAATAAATCAATATGACTTGAATCTACAAACGCACAGCGTAAGTACGGCTGAGAATTGCTTGTGCAAACTTAATCTAATTTTAACAAAATGCTGAAAAGCCAATAATTTCATTTTAATACTACTGAATAATTTATAAGTTTAGGAAATGGCATAAAACTCTGATAAAGAGGATAACAGAAATAAAATACGAATAATTCAATGTAACATATTTATATTTTTCATTGATACTAATAAAGGATAGTTGAACGTATCTTTATATCTCCCAGGTAATAACGTACTTCAAACAAAAGAATGCATTTTCTTGAAGTTTCCTAGTCCTAGCCATGAATGGAAATAAAACCATAATTTGAATCGCATATGTACTCCACTTTCTGGTAGAATTTCAGCCGAATTCCATGCACTTTATGAAATTAACACAAGTATTAATATAACAAAAAACAAAAGGAGTATCGGAAGGCCACTATCCTTCCTTTCATAATTATAACATTATCGTGATTTAGTTCAAAAAACATGATTGAGCCGCGGCTGCCGATTTTTATCAGTCAAAATGAAAATTTAAAGTATTCAAATCTTTTATCATTGAAAGCATTCGAATCATTTGTCTGAAACCGAATTTTCAATGCGAGTAGTTTGATAATTCTGAGAATTTTATTTAACCAATCACTTGTTAGTCAATTTAAATATAAAAAATTTCCAAATGTCTTAGTTTTGTTGTTATTGATCTCAATACGATAAGATTGTGAAATTCTTAATATTTGAAACAAAATATGGCAATCCAAGTGACCTTAGTTTACACGCAGTCTATCGGAGAAGTACCGAAAGAGTCACTTTGGCATTATTTTAACCATTTGGATGAATGCGCAAATTCCCATACTCATGTATTTCTGGGTAAATACATACGAGCAAATCCAATTTGTATGTAATTTACTGGCTATCACAGGACGTATCGGAAAACTGAAAACATCCTGATGATTTACGAACATGTTTTGACTTTTCTCTATCTCCTCTTCTATTGCTATCTATATCTTTTCTGTGCAAAATAAAGTCCCAAATAAATTTTTCCGAGATAGTCTTCCTTCTCTCCAATTATTGCAAATCATTCGGTTTCTTTTTCAAATCATTATTGTGATATATGTAAACATAGATAATTCAAATCTGGAATTTCGTACTAAAATTTAGATACACGATATTTATATTTGTTTATCTAGATGAAATATCTTAAAATATCTACATATTGTAATTATTTCGTTATATTGTTATTTTCGGAATTAAAAACTTTTATGCTTTAATATTCTTAGAGGTAACGGCGTTCAGATACAAAGTCCTGTATGAAAGGGTAGTAGTGGTACTATCATTCTTGCATTACCTTTCATGTCGCGTTGAATATATATTCCAATATATTTTAAAATTATAAATGATTGGAATTAAAATATGGTAAACAGGGTAATATAAGGTAATTGGTAATTGACGAGAGTTTGACTCGTCATATCCCAGTCTAGGAATAATATCCCAGTCTAGGAATAATATCATTCAACTGTTTTAGACACTAAATTCATATATTTTAATCTTAAAGAAAAGCGGCTGAAATTATTAAACCAATTCTTCTTTGAATCTTATATGAATGTATGGGATATGAATTCAGAAGCTGATAGTAATTTTTGTCTTTAGAACACTGTTATTGTTGATTTGTTTGATACGGATTTCCATATGCGCGTAATGTTTGTTTCCACCCTTTTCATTCCTTGCCGATCGCCTTCGACGGTGCGATTGTAAATTTATTCCACCACTCTCTTGTGTGTGTAACGTACGAAAATAGTTTATTCCATCTCAAATATATTTAGTGCTTTTGCCTTTATCTTTCGTTCCATTATGGGCAGTGCTGTTTTCCGGTCGATGATCAAACTCGCGGACAAAAGAGTGTAAAAAATGAATGAGGAGGGAGAAGAGATGGAGGGATTCCGCGAAAAAAGCAGTGGGGACACATATTTTATACATGTATAGAATGGAAGGTGGAGAGATAGGGTGTGCGTGGGTGGGTGAAAGGGGTTGTCCAGGATTCAGAGGGACGAAACGTTCGCTTGCAGAGGGGGGTGGAAAGGTAGGGGGGCCGAGGCAACAGTGAGAAAGGGAGAAAAAATATAAATTGGGGAGGTCTGAGGAAAAAAATTAAAAACAAGCAAAAATAAAACGTCAAGCTTGCTAGTTGTATCCACCCACCCCCAACTATTTTTTCCGCCCTCCTCGTTTCCATTTCTGTGCGCTCCAAAAAGCAAGCCTCTCCATCGCAGTCGCCCACTCTCCGTACGAAAAGCAGATAAAAATGTACATATAAATAGAAAAGATGAAGGGAAGAGGGATAGTTTGGAGGGGCGGAATGGGTAGATTTTACAAGGGAGCTCCTCAGTCATCTTTTATTCTTTCTCTCCATGAATCCCCCGCCCCTTCTCTCGTCCAATCTACAATCACGACGCTACTTTTGTACCACTCCGATACTCTTTCTATATTTACTAGACTGTAATGGTCGACTGATTATAATAACAGCTTCTTTTCGGTAGTGCAATAGCAGCTAGATAACAATGTAGTGATATAATAGACATTACCGTCGTGAGAATAATTAGAATTATAACAACTATGTGCCGAATTATATCTGTTAGAATTCCAGAAAGCATGATCACAGTTCTTGTTTCTGATGAAAAGATTTTTCAACACAAGAATTTGCTTCTTTCATACATATTACCATCGATACTTCTGTATTCAATATTTTTGAGAGCAAGAGAGAGTTGAACAAATTGTAAGTGTTGAAACTTCATTTCGAATAGAAATGAGTCCCTGTTTTTAGTTCTCTCCGCGGTGCGCTGCAAATGAAGTATACAATGATAGCGCCTTTCATTTCATCATTCATTATATTAGCTAGGTAATTCATTCATAATTCATACATTTTCATAATTAATTGTCAATAATTAACTTTCATAATTGGTATGTTACCAAGAAATATCAATATCAGAAATTGACAACATTTCGTAATCATCGCTACATATTTTCCTTTAGATTCCACCATCAAATTACCAGAACAGCTTTCTGCAAAGTAAAAAAATCGCTGAGGCTGAATGCTGTGCAGATGTAATTCAAGAATGACAAGTACAAACATGTGTCGATGATCTAATGTGTCGGAGTGTTTAACTTCATACACTACGTTAACTTCCAAATGCCCAAAGAATTGAAATAATCAAGGATACTACTTGTATCATCTTCATTATGTTAAACTCTTATGTCACTCTTATGTTATGTATGTATGAGGTTTGGATGCAGGATATATTCCATTTCACGATATTATTAAACATTTAAGATGGGTTTATCTTACCATTGAATTCAGGGAATTCAATTATATTAATTATTTTCAAATTAATTTTGATGATTCGAGAATATTTGGGACGGTCAGCATCTATCAGAGGATGTATATTACAGATTTAAAACTTACGTCTTGCGATTTTCCATTTATTTGAACATTAATTACGCATTAAAGGATGAAAATTTACAGTGTACGTGCGTTGATCGCATGGACGAGAAAAAGTTCATAATTTAAATTTCCTCTCGCTACATGAATCATTTGTACGTGTACGAGAGAGTCAACGCAAAACTGCCGAATGTGACAGAGGCACGATGTTTTTCCAAAATTTCCCACATGCCACCCAACCCCCCAAAAAGCAAAATACGCGGCGGAAGTAATTAATAGTCCATCTTCAACGGTTCGCTCGCGTCATCAGGGATCGTGAAAAGGGTGACGCGCGTTAAAGCGATCGAATATAAAGAGAGGATGAGATCCACACAGAACGAGCAGCGATTAGAAGAGGGTAAATATTCACAGTTATTCCTCTCTTGACATCTGTTTGACAAAAGGCAAACTGCGTCCTACTCTATTTCCAAGGAAAGGGTTTTAAAGTCTCAGTTTTAAAATCAATTTAACGTTTACAGAGGATCGTAATTTAGTGTGCGGACAGGTTCTAATGGAGCTATTCCAAGATCAATACTGGTTTGTAATTCGGAGGAATGGAGAAGATCGAAGATTTGCTGAATATAATAGATATTTCTTTCGCAAAAAGGAAAGACTTTGATAAATAATGATCAGAGAAACAAATGAGACAATTAACTATTATTGCTTTGCTATCCGCCCTTCCGTCAGCATGCCTTACTTAGGAAGATGGGCTAATTTTCAAGGATTACGGAGCTCTGGTGATACTCATTCCACTCACAAAAATGTAAACCTTAATAATCTTAGATATTAAGTCGTAGAGAGAACTATGTGAAGAGAAAATTCTTACGAAGAATATTTTATGCTTAATTATTCATCTTAAACAATTACACGAACTTGAAAAACAAAGCATTGCACTGTGCTGATGAGTGATATTCCGAGGAATCGCATCAGTTTCTTTCAAAAATGTGTATGAAGCACTTATTTATCTCCTTTAGATGCTTCTTTTGGAATAAAATATGAATATATTGTGGAAATCCTCATTCTTTTGTATCACTTTCGAAGAATTTGGAGAAAATTCAAACTAATTGAGGATATGTATTTAAATTAATTAAAAAGAAGAAATAATTTCCAGAATTTTATAAAAGTAATGAAAAAATATGGAAGTAGCCGATTCAGTTGAATATTTTGGTCACGCTGTGGAGTAACTGAAACAGGAGTACTCGGCATCACCTTCATCAAATCCTTTTAATATGATAATTTTTGTTATCTCTTTAAGCATTAATATCAAAGTAGTTCTCCAAGAAAGATAATTGAAATTCAGACAGTTATTACTATATCAAGCAATTTTGGGTGATTATCGGGCATCATAACGGTGATTTTGGCGTTACCTGCGAATTAATAATTACTTACAGTACATTTTACTTAAGGTTCACTAATATATCTTTTTATTACTCTGATAAAGCATGGATATCGGCCACCAGTGCAAACTTCTAAATTAAGTGGCTATGCGGATGTGTAGCAAAACTTTGAGTAGAGTTAGACACAGAGAATTATACTGTGTATATATTATTATTATTATACTGTGGATTTCAGTGGGACCTAACAACAATCGTACACTACACCTGTTTATTTGTAAGCTGACGAATCCGGTCGTATGGGACATTTTATATGTCCATTTTCCTGGAGAATTTTCCTAGGCACAAATTTACTTTCACTCTTTTCATTTTCAATTAATTTATTTGTGTATCCTTCAGAGCGGTATTGAACCCAAAGCAAATTATTCTTTTTTCGAAAAAAGAATTCTAGAACATTTTATTCGCTGATAATGGTACAGCGTCTAAAAAGGGAAAGAATCGGTAAAATGAGAAAACATTAAAAAGATTGTCTTTTATTTTTAAATAAAAATGCAGTAATGAAGGGTATTTCTAAAAACTCAAGACCATTTTATTTTATCGACTAAAGGTTGACATGGTTAGTAGTAGTTAGGAAGTATTCACTCGTAAATTCTCGATACTTTTTGGGTAGACATCTAAATGCCTTCAGATATTTTTGACAAGTTGTAAAGAGAATCAATAACTTTTGTATGGATAGTCATTCATTGATTTTGAAAACTAAAAGTATGACTTACTCTATCTGGAAATGGCATGTTCGTGAAACTTTTGCTACTGTGAACACAAAACGACGGAGGAGTCTTTGTTTTTAAGAATTCGACAATTGGAATTGTTCCAGATCAGGAATTCGGCTGTGTTCACTGCCCTTTCCAGCAAATATCGAGAATTCTTTATTTTAATAATTAACAGGGTCTTCGCACTGATTATCCTGCAGGAGTTAATTTTATTCTTAATTTAAACCAACTTGTTTCGCAAGCCTCTGAAATGAGGGCACCGCAATTCAGAGGGCAAGCAATTCCATTTCCCAAGCCGCAAATTCCTCGCCGATCCATTTGCGTGGATAACTCCATCGTGGACTCCGCGAGGACCTCGCAAACGACCGGGAGCCAACCACTCACAAAGGGGTGATGCGAATGCGACTGTTTACTTCCCCTTCTAACACCACATATGCAACCCCGTAACCTTCCTTCACCCCGCGTCGCCGGCCGTGATCAACCCCGGGAAGGGGTGCTAATGCTCCTCTCTTGGGACGGCCAAACTGCCCATTATCAGCCCAGAGGCCTCTGTGACGCAGGGAGAAAAAGGGACGGAGACAGAGGGATGCTCTGTGGGACTTGGCAATTGTGGCGCAATATTCGCCCGCTGTTCTATTGTTGTCGAACGACAATTAGAAACGGCCGGGGCAGACTGGGCTCGGAGTCGGAATGGTCAGAGGACAATGAGGAAGAGAGAGAATGGTGAGGAAAGGAGAGGTTTTAACAGGTCCCAGAGAAGCATATTGGGACCAGAATGCGGTCTGTCGTATTCTCACTTGCAAAGCGCGAACATGTGGTCTTTTCTCGAATGCTGTTGCCACTGACGTAACTGCTTCAGTCTCGCTTTTGTTGAATGGCGTCTGCGAAAGGTCAGGATTATTAAACGAGTATTAATCTGAGAAAAAGAAATCGATGAGTGATTTACAACAGATTTGAACTGAGCCTTTGTTCTCAAAGAGTTATGATTGAAGATTTACATATACGCACAGATTAATAGCAAGGAACAGAGTTTGTAATTGTAACAAAACATATGATCATTAAAGTAAAAATCAGCTTCTATTTAGAAGCAAAATTTACAGTTTTTACTTAACTAAAAGTTAATATTCATACATTTATCGTAATTATTATTCGAACGTAATTCAAGCCTTTGAAGATTTAAATTAGTGCAATATTTCGATTTGGGTTATAAAACATCGAAATAAAAATTAATTATATACGTTAGTGATCTACTGAGCAGGTTGAAAAAATTTCGATATACTTAATCATTGCTCCGATACAAATTTTTAGTAATGAATATAACATTTTCTTAGTGACTATTGTCCAAAATAATTCATTGAAATAGATGAAATTTATTTGAAATGTAAAAATTTAAGTTCTTCAATTGGGCGATCGAACGAGTTTCAGTAAAAAGGATGAAATTGATCATTACTGGTGAATGATGTTGTTGATTACTGGTCTACAATTAATTCATATGATATTGAAAGAAAGGACGCTTCGTAACTTCTACAAGATTTTTAATGACTCGCTTCGTCTAATATAGAAGTTACAAAGTGTTCTTTCTTATAAGGTGTATGTGAACTTCCACGAAGCCATGCTTGCCAATATAAAATGTAATTCATATTATGTCATTGCTCCGTACAGCGTATCATAGAACTATTACTTCCGTAATCTCATATTTTACCCAAAATTTGTGACGGAGCCACGTCTGATCTAAAACATGCTTTTTTCTCTGGTTAATATGTGGATGGTGTTGAGCAATTAAGAAAAGTAAAAATGTTAAGTCTATAACTACATAACGCATAATATATACATATGTTTACGAAACTAATAACAAAATCAACCTCAAAATAGTATTTAAACCGTGCCAAAACGTATTTAATTATTTATATCTTAATTTTCTCGCAGATTGTTTCAGGAATTTTATGTATCAGTGCTATGAATTACGAGTCAGTACATGATTTAAACTTTTTTAAATATATCATGAATCCTGCCAGCTCCTATCTTCCAGTGTAATTTTTAAAGGTAAGATAACTTCCTTTGTGCGAAACAAACCGAAGTAATCGTCGAATTTTATCAGGGTGATATGGCTTTAACAGTTCCTAAGAAAGCCTTTGGTAAGCCCTTGGTGAAAATAGTACTGAAACAAAGCAAGTCCATTGTAATCTATCAAAAATGTGTTATCCATAATGTATATGCACAATTACTGGCCATAAAAATGTCTTCTTTTGGAACCATACGATGAATTACCGCCGTGGGAAACTTAATGTGCGCGAAACACGTTTCCTGAGCGATTTCAACGCACGGCGAAGATTAAGGCAAAAAAATAAGGGTTACGACTGCTTTCAGTGATCAGATTGAAATTTTCTCACGAGCGTAATCCTCGAGGAAAAAAGGATGGCAATAATATTCCACGCTTCGCAAAGACGGAATTTACTATAATTGCCGGGTATAGGGACCCAGTTTGTGTTCACCGAAGGCCTTGCTCGTTGAAAGGTCCGCAGGACACAACGTCGCGTGTTGAAAATGAAATGGGACAAATTACTCCCCTTCGATTAAGTTCGGTAGTCCTTATCTCCGAAACAGCACGACGGTGTATCGGAGACACTGTTTATGTTTTGAATTGTGGGCACTAAACGTCGTCATAAATTGGCGGTGACACGCGCCATTCCATCGTCCTTATTATTTCCTTACCACGACCTTAAAGCGTCCTATTTAGACCGTGACGTAATGGGCCTAGTGGAAGGTCGTTCCCCCATCGGAGGATCGCTACATTTATGCAGGGACTGGTGCGGTGCCATCCCGCATTCATCCAGCGTAAGCGCGGAGGATGCGAGGCCCTTAAACGGGGAGGAGGCGTGACTATTTAATTGCCAGGGATACACAATGAAATGGGAATCGTTCGGGATGGATCTTCCCGCTATCATTCTGTCACGCCTTTCATGTGGAACGTAGAAGCGCATTTTTGCGAACGCACGTCGAGCATATCCGGAGGAGGAGATGGAAAAGATGAGATGGGGCGGCGAGATGTTAAGAAAGGCGATTTTAGGAGCTACCGGTGCCAGGAAGCGCTATTGAATCTGCAACTGGACTTGAGATTGATCACAGTAGAATTTGGATCTTTGAAATCAAAACCCTCGGCAGTTGTCCACTTAGGGAATAGCTTGAGTGATTCTTACATTTTCTCACGTTGGTATTGTGTACGGTGATGGTAGATTTCAACGGTACGGACCCGGAAGAAATTGCTCTCTTCGAATTATGACATGTTTGGATTTATCAAACATTTCCGTAATCTGAGAGCAAAATGATTCAGCTAAACCAATGTCATCCAAATCCTGATCAATCTTTGAAATTATGACTCTCTTCGACAGCATTTTATTTATATTTTCGAGCCGTTTTTAATGCATCAAAATTTCATTAGGGATTTATTATAGTTTTTAATGACGATGTTCAGATTAAAACCAGAAAAAGAAAAGCTTCACTTCAAGAATATTTATATGAATCGCGCAAGACTAAAGAAATTGGTCAAAAATATTTTTATGGCTGATAATTTCTTTATACTGCAGCATTATCCGCGAAAAAATCATTTTATTCATTTTTATAAGATGTATGAATTTCAGAAAACAGGTCATTATTTTTATCGAAGTTTTGAGAAATACGGATATTTATGTATTCTTTTTGTGTTATACGCTAGTTTATAATACTGTTTTTTTCTGTACAATATCAGCACTTGGAGTTTAAGCTTATACTATCATATTTTGACACAATATTGTTTAATATTGCACTCAGTATGATTCTTGATTCACCAACAAGAATAATTTTGTCATTTAAGTATTAAATGTTATTATATATTTACAGAATACATACATGATTTACTTAAAATTACCATATCTAATTGGATCACTTGCTTTATTTCAGTTAATTCGTAAGTTATATTAAGAGCAATATCTACAAACTGAAGCATCGCAATATTAAATCCCGTGATTTAAAACTAAAGGAACAGTAATTGCTACTATTATTATGCTTATCCGTGTTCAAAATTAACGAGATAGTTGGAATTGTTCTCACGTCTCTGAGAATTTCCGTCTAACCCCGTTCCTTTCTATCGGCCTGTTTTCTGCATCACGATTATTCCGGCGTATTCCTCAAACCACTGCCCTCCCCACACCCTCTTCTTCTTTCCATCGTGCTCATCCTCTCTCACGCTTCCAATGGTTGTAAATCTGTCTGCGTTGCTAAAGTTATGACACCTCCAGGGTCCATTTGGAATAAAGGCATGAAGAAGTACTCTGTGTCCTACAGAGTGAGGGGAGTGGGACCGGGAGAGCGAGAAAGAAGTGCACGAGGAATGGGGTGAGGATATCCAAGTCGGGAGAATGGGGTGAAAGTGGAGAATGTGATAAATGAAATCCGCAAGGGATGGTTTCAAGTCAGGTAGTCAGAAATATACATTTTTTATGCTTTTACTCGTAAAAAGTCGAGGAAAAGATTTGGCTTCGTTTTTATTTGGAATTTACTATTTTACAACACACTTTATTCTTGAAGTTATCTATAAAACTTGGTGGTTTATATTATATATACTCGTGAAGCTTTGCCTTAATTTATGACATTCTGAATATTTTTCCTTCTTTTCTGTAAAAGGAAAACCCCCAAAAAATCGAAATATCCCCGAAATATTATTTTTTTTGTTTATATTTCAATATAACTGTAACACTATGTCTGCAAAACTATAACACTATAACTATGTAACTATCAAATAAAACAGAATGTTGATTTATATAAATAAAAAATCAAATAACCTTTGGAAATGACAGGTTTTTAATTTACCATAAATCAATGCAGAATTGCGTTAGCTGATCAGCTAACAACCAGAAAATCTCATTTGTCAAAAATAACATTTGTCGTTTTGATGAATTCGTCCAGCCGAAATCAGATTTCATCAGTGCAGTTATCAAAGTAAGCAAGAGAGATTTCACAAACTTTATCCGTAAAAGAGCAAAACGCATTTCCCTGAAACAATGGCATGATTGTAAATGATTCTCCGCGAAAGAGCGAAATACGCAAAATATGAGCCTGTCTGTATTTTCTATTTCGTTTCCACTCGGGGTAATT
This sequence comes from Ladona fulva, assembly GCA_000376725.2. Classification (NCBI taxonomy): domain Eukaryota; kingdom Metazoa; phylum Arthropoda; class Insecta; order Odonata; family Libellulidae; genus Ladona; species Ladona fulva. The sequence goes on from KZ308514.1 coordinate 217,296, forward strand.
AGAGAGAATAAGGAATCATTCGAGCTCTCTGGGAAAGGCCTCATGTGGCCTGTGGCCCGCAGGTTGCTCACCTCTGCTATAGGTTTATCACGTGTCGACTCATTTTCTTATATAAAAGCATTATTATTCAATTGAAAGTCATGTGATAAATTCAATAGTATTTTACCGAAAGAAATTATTATTGCTACTACTTGAGAGAAACGAAAGCATATGTGCGTTATTTTCGAAATTAAATCGATGTATTCCTATATCTTGCCATAGGATTGATCGTTCATGGTGGATACACTTCTGATGGATCAACGCTCCTAAGCAAAATAGAATAAAGGAAAACGATTGTATTGGCAAATAAAGAAAGATACGAGATAGTATTCATAGATTATTATTACAGCACTTTAATGAGATGGTGAATCAGAATAGATATTGAAGAATAGAATAGTATAGAATTAAGTTGGATAGGATGAACTACAATAATAAGCAATAATTACTGATGCCAAACTATTACAGCTTTTCCTTACACGCACGTATCTTTCCTCAACAAGGATAGAAATGGCTTTCGTGTCTCATAAAGAACCTGCTGGGATAACTCATAACATTCTTTGCGCTTCCGATAAGGAAATCCTCCAATCGTGGTTGAAAGAGGGCAATAAATAGGGATGACGAATAAGAGTGGCAAATGTTGGGACCTAAACCGAGTGGTATCAACAACATGAGGGGGAGAGAAGGATGACTCCAGGGGTCACCGGCAATTAATGAAGCGTGAGACCATTTCGTCAACATGCATAGAGCAGAGGTAGGGGCTGAAAGCAGGGGCAAAACCAGACAGGGCAATAACAATTTGATACGGGCCCATCGTCGTGAGCAGAGAGCCATAGAGGTGTTGCAGATAGCGAACGTCAGTAGGGACGGAAGAAAAGGGGACCATGTTTCATACGTAACAAACAATCCCCGAGAACCGCAGGGTCACTTTTTAACTGTGGTGTATCTTCTTGAATCACTGAGCAAAAATTTAGTTGAAAGAAGTGAGAATATGTCACATATGGTGTCCGTATGGACCTGTTTGCTGATGCACCATTGTAGGGGAACCTTTCATCGCTACCCTGTCTATTCTCCCTTGGGCCTAATAGGAAATTATTCAATGAAATTATGTTCCTATTTTAACCGGTGGTTAAATAAAGCAATCATTCCTCTATTTTGCTGTTTTTTAGACCATAAACGCCGTTAATTCCCAATCTCCTTCAAATTCTAATTCGGTTTGATAATTTTTATTATCAAATTAATGGTAGAACTAAAGTCTTTACAAACTGGATAAAGAATATGAAAGAGATATCCCGTTGCCTACTCATAGTAAATGGAGATGCATGAAATAGTCACATCGTCCGTCTTAAGGGGTCAATTTTTTGGAAAGTTAACGGAAAGATATTTATATGAGTCACCGTGTCATTCTATTGATAGTTAACTTCTAGTAATTGGCTCAGATGGAAATCATAAGTTTTTTGATGTACAAAGGAGTAGGTAAAGGTGACTTTGCACGTGAAGGCGTGCACTAAGGAAAAATCCCTTCCTCCAAAAGAATCTTCCGCTTTCCAGGCAGATTCTTGAGCCGAGAGCTATCGAGAAACATATTAATTTCTCATATTCTCAAGCCGTTTTAAATCGGCTTCAGAATATGTTCTGTTTTGATAGCTTAATTGGTTGAAACGTCTGCCCAGAAAGCGAAAGATTTAAGTTGGAGTCCTGGTCCACGCACGATATTTTAATTTGAATTTTTTTCTTTGAGATTTAAAAAATAATCAGTTTCAGAATCTATTTTTTATTTTACTGAAAGATTGGTAATCAGATGTATACATTCAGGAGCAAATTTCCAACGTGCTATTTTATTCATAGAAATTTAAAGATAACCATAGCTAAGAATACAGATGAAGAGAAAGGTTTTTATAAAATGGGGTTAGAGTGGGTTATAACTCGAATAGTTGAAGAAACCTATAACTTTTAATGATAACAAAAAAAGTTGAAATTACATTATATTTTTATTATTATTATTATATTTAATGAGTAAAGCAAAGGAGATATTCATGTAACAAACACTCTTTGTACTTTTTGTCAAGAAGAAGAAAATAATCTCGTTACTAGAATAAAGAATCCTTCTCAGTGAATAAGCTTCGAATTTAAAATCGCTATAGGAACAGATTTATTGAAGAACATCGACTTGTTATATTACCATCGAAACTCACTATTTTCGGCTCCCTACTGATTGGATGGGAATGGAAAAACGTATTACTTTTAATAAAAGCAGTCAAGCAAGGTAGAAGGAACCAATTCCATTCTTTCATTCCATAAGCATGAGACTATGCAGATTTATGATACACCGAAAGACCGATTTTCGGACGGAAATCATGTTATACGCAAAATTTACATACATTTACATCCAAATGACGGCCCGTTTCATTTCCGCTTAAGTCGTTCTTCCAAACATTTTATCCGCGTAAAAAACCTCGGATTCAAAATCTGTCCTCTCATCGCATCCGCCGTAGATATCGGCAAATATTCCGAAGTCCGTCAAAAATCTCCCCATCGAAGAAAAAGCACGCTCGACAGAAAAAGATTAATCCCATAAAAAAGCATCTCCTCGCACGAAATAAATGCGTTCCCTCGATCGCACAAATCATGAGCCAAGGCGAGGGAGGAATAAAAACAGGGAAAAATGAAAATCTCTCGGTTAACTTCAGGATCTTCGAATTGAAATTCTCCTGAACACGAAAATAAAAAACGAAAGCGGAACGGCCACGAAATTTGAAACGAGATCCGTAAATTCAATTAGACCCAGGGGAGCGCAAACTCCTTCCTCCCCCTCTCTAATGTGCCACTTTTTCGCAACGATGTCCATTGTACGGGAAATGACGCGTTCGTTGCCGAGTCTCTTCGGCGGCCGTATTTCCTCCACGCCACTTTATCCGCTAAAATTCCTCTCGATCGCCTCTCTCTTTCATCTCGTCCTCTAACTTTCCACTCCGATCCGTGCGTCCTTTGGAGAGACCGTCATTACCTTTCGGCACTCACGGTTCGCTAAAAGGTGTAGCGCAGGAGAAAAATGTTTTGGAATGTGGTTGGTGGAATTTTTATATTCCGAATTGAGTTTGGTCGGAATGCAATATTAAAGAAATTAGAATTTCGATAGTTTAAGGTTATAAAATGTGATTTTATGCGAATATAAGATCTGATCAGAATTCTAGAAACTTTTTTCATAGTTCAGAAATCCGATATTTTACAATTTTATGAATATCGATTGATTAAAAATGAGCGCGTATGACTTAAATTATATACGGTCTCAAGGAGAAACAAAGATGAAAAACGTGATGGAACCGGTATTCGCGCCCGGATCTCATTGCCGCTTGGTTACTGTATCCATTATCCTATCCGGCCAGTAAATTCCGTTATGTCGTTCGGTTAGCTTTTTAGGCTAGGGCAGTGTGGACGGCAATGTCCGCGGCCAAGTCCTAGTTGAGGCACTGATCACAGAAAGTGGTGGAAAGGAGAACCCCCCTTGAAATATAATACAAAGAAAATGGTTAAGGGGACTTGAAAAGTAAAGCCATGTTCCTAGGAAAACTTCCCCTCAACCCTTCTTCTCATCAATGGTCATTTCCTCCAGCTACCTAGTGATGCTACAATCTTGCAAAATCGGTTCCGACGTCAAATTATTGCGTAATTTGGTAACATTTTTCGTTTTGAAGTGTTTATTATTTTGATTTTCGTGCAAATTTCTGCTTAAATTAAAAGTGAGTCAGATTTTGATAAGATATTTTTTAGACGAAATAGAATGCAGGCGAGGAATAAAAGCTTCTGACCTACCTAAACCCTTCTGATACCCTGAATTCCCTCAAACTCTACTTCACCCGAATTTTCAACTCGAAATATATTATAATTGAATATTGAATTATTATTTTTTTCAATTTCTGCTTAGGTAATTGAGATAATATCTTCCTCCTGTGCTGTGTTTTGGAAAGGAGTTCTTTTCTTCTGCTATAAATTCTTAAAAATAAAAGACAATCAACTTATTTAACAAGAATTGATTTATGTATCATTCTTTTCTTACGACTTTTTCTGTACCAAATCCTGCAAATATTGTGAATCGCGCTTTATATTTATACAATAGCTCAATCCTAGCAAAGGAAGCCTAAATTTAAGATGGCGATAATTGTCGTTCTGATACTTAAAGCTATCGTAAACACACTTTTAATACAAATTACATTAATGCTGACTGAAATTATGGAAGATGTTACTATCGTGGCGGTATTATACACTAGCAGATCATAAAACAAATATTTCACAAAGGAAGCTTTCTCCGACAATCCTCTTCATATCTCAATTGTATGGAAAAAGTAGGCATGTCGTCTTCTTTACTTTAGTTAATCCCTCTCGTCAGAAATATATGGTATAATCGAACTAACGAAGGATGAATATAGGGAAACCGAATTGCAGTAAAAAAAGCGCTGATTATTCGTATTAGTGCTAGCAGTTATCGAAGCCAAATATAGAAAGATATTTTACGTCACAACGTAACAAAACATACCATTATTGAAGTAAAATGTCTTATATATTGATTACATCTACCTGTATGTATCTGACTAAATTCATGAAATAGTGAAGTCTCGACTGTCTCTTTCCCTTTCATACCTCAAAATTGGTATTCCCCCTTAGGCAACTAAGTTTATTCTCCCATTGCATCTCCCAGCTCTGTTACTTCTTTGCCTACCCTTGATTACCCAGCCTTATAACCACCATTCCCCTTCCTCCCCCTCGACCGATTCCGAGGCCAATCTCAGCCGCATCCAACGGCGGGAGACTGTTTAGCAGATAAACGTCCTCTCAGGGGACAAGGGTAATGGGGAAGGGTCCGCAACGTAGAGGGGAATGAATAGGACGGGGGCATAGGAGTGAATGTTTACTCCGCAGGGGTGAGGCGGAGATGGTTGGTTGGTTATTCGCTAGGGTGTTGAGGAAATGAGAGTTGAATGGAAGACTCTCGAGGCAATTGAGAAGAAAGAGAGGGGAATGATGCGAGCGAGATGAAACCCGCCTCTATTGTATGTTTACGTTCAGGGGAAAAGAAGGTGACAATGCTTTTTTTCGAGTCTGCGAAGAATCGCTAATTTTCTCAGCTCGGAGAAGCAAAAATAAAAGATTCTTGCCTTATGCGAGAGGAAGTCTGACGGCGCGAAAACAGTGGATTTACTTTGAATTATCGTAAATTAGTGTTTAATGCTCAAAAAGGCTGACTTGAGGTACGTCGAGTTATGGTGCAGAAAATCTATTGTTAGGAATTCTTCGAAAGACTATTGTGTGTTCTAGCGAATCCGCCATAAAAATGATTACTGGGTATTTGACACAGTTCCGTTTTTACGTTCAGACCATTAAAACTTCCCGTTTACTCCGGTATTTTTAAATTAGTGACCCTATCTATCCTGAAAAGGTAAACGTTAGACGCTGAAATGAAGCTCTCGAATCTAAGTAAAATCTTTAGCACTAACCAACTTCCGAGCTGCTTAATCTCATGCTAAAAAATTTGTATCTTTTATGACTCCCAATTAACCATTCTTGAGGTTGCACCGTAAAAGAAAGCCATAAAAAAGCAATTTCATGAACGAATGTTTTACGATATGTCACTTTGTTAAGGCTGATTAGAATCGGATCAATGGAAAACACTGCGCATTTCCATAGACTTTCATCTTCACCAGGAGGAAATTATTATAAGGGCTTCTCTATGAAATATTTCTTTTTTGAAGTGAACAAGATCCTTACAAAAATATCCAATGAGTGGAACATATTTGTGCCCATTTGTTCGCAACTAACAATAAATATAGTATGGGAAATAAGGATTCTTCGTCAGAAATTTGTGGGATTTAGATTATACCCTACAAGCCGCCAGTGGCGCATGGCAGGGGGTGTAGCAACACCAAAGACCTAACCTAATCCATCGTGTTCGCATCTCTAATGCTCTGCGGAAAGAACGACCAGAAGTAACAATCTGTTTTAGCGATTACTTCCTTGTAACGCTTGGCCGTCACCTCGCGAAGATCGCGCTCGTTGTTTACAGGAATAACTATGTTTTCCACTTCATCTAAAAATTCTGCATCGATAAATTTGTCGAAAAGCTTTCGTCGATAATCTGAATTATTGGATGAATTATTAATCATCGTATTGTTTCATATCTTTATATTTACATAGCGGAGGAAGATGTTGAAGAACTAAAATTTAAAACGAGCAAAATTTAGGAAAATTTACCTTACAGCAGAACGTGTCTAGCGAAGCCTTCCGTAACACAATGTTCAATGTAAAGTTTTTCTATCTGTAGTTTCAATTTCATTTCCTTTATCTAAAGGAACTTTATTTTTAACCTTCTTTATTCCTCCTTTGACCGGATGCTTTATTCCTCGTTTATTTGTACGGGTAATCGGGGAAAGGGATTCAGTAAACACAAAAGTTAAATGTCTACCCAGACATGATAACAGCTGAATAAAACGTACTACTGAAGTTAGTGGCTTAGGTTAGAGACGTGGCCATAGAATTTTAGCCGCATAATTTGGTTGATTTCACTCGTAACGAGGATATTAACTAAAATTAACGAAATCATAAAACAATTAATAAAACTAACGTCTATAATAACTACATTTACATTTACATAAATACCCCGCGAACCGCCGTAAGGCGTATGGCAGGGGGTGTTAAAACACCAACATCCCTAAATAGCTACCCTATTTATATGTCTAATGCTATCTGGAAAAAGAGACCAGTAATAACTATCCGTTCTCGCTATAATNTTTTTTTTTAAATATAACTGAAATAACCTTAAGAACGACGGTTTACACAAAACAGTATACAGTAAAAATAAACAAGAAAAGCTTTAGCTGTACTTATCACTGGTCTGCCTCTCAGCTTTCACGGGCAACACTGAATGTTCTCATGCCTTCCAAAAAGATGCGAGGAAACAAAAATAACAGAAAAATCATGCGTAAATACGGGTGAAGAAAAATAATAACAGTAACGTCAAAAGGATTATTTTTCCTTGAGCTTTTGGCATTGATTTGTTAAGAATAGCGCCCGGATCAAAAAAAAATGTAGAGAAATAGGATATAGAATTGTCCAGAGAAAGGGCACTGGGGTACGGAGATGAAGGGGTGAGGAAGAAGTTGCGAGTGCAGGGAGTTGCTTTCCAAGTTGGTAACTCCACATCCCCGGGGAGCGCGTGGCCCTCTATCGTATATCCGCGATCTTTATGGCTCTTTGGGTCCCGTAATCCTCTGAAACTCATGGCATCATACCAACGCTCTCTCCAAACCCGCAATCCTCCACGGCCTCCCTCTTGATTCCTCGTGCCCAACTTCCCCACCACCTCCCTTATCATTCTTCTCCCCTTCTTCATTCCACTCCCAATTCGTTTTTATCTTTCTCCAATCTCAACCCTTGACCGAAAAGAATAATTCCTACCATCGAACTTTTCTCTTTTCGAACTCCTCTTTAACTAGGCATCATCTACATCCCAAATTCTCTCTTTCAATGTGACCCTCTCTTTTAACTCACCATATTTACGCAGTATTTGTTGAAAAAAATCGAGAGGTATCCGTTTCAATACTTAGTATATGTAAGCGCTACAAAGTCAGCGTAGGACCTATGTTCCTCATTGAGCTGCTCGCTATGGAATTCTCTCATAGTTATTTTATGGAAGTCAAGATAAACTATTCCATAATTTAATGCAAACCTGCTCAAATTAAGTTTCTAAAAATTCAGGCAATGAGGGTGTTCCCTCCGCACATGTGTTTTATCCTACTTATAAATTATCCTAGTTATAAAGTGTCAACTCTCAGGAAATGAACTAAATTTGTTGGACAAAGACTTGAATTTCATGAAGCCATCATTTTAAATGCAGTAGCAAGAACTTTAAGAATCTAATTGCAGATTGGGAAAATGTTTCTAATCAATATGGTGGAAAATTATTAAAACGTCACTTTTCTGATATTATATCGAAACATTTAGAATCCAATAACCATTCTGTTACACGTATTTGTTACTTCCACCCAGAAGGTTCTTAGACAACTAAAAATTACCTTATAAATAAATAATCTTATTTTAACAAAGGCTGATAAAGGTTTAACACATATTGTGATTATGGAAAAATCAGACTATATTGAAAAATGTCATGACCTTTGTAACACCAACGTTATAACTAAGCTAGCACAGGAACCCACGAAAACGTTTCATACTGCCGTTAAAGATACAGTGAATTAGTGTACAACGATATTCACAGATGATGAACCTTATAAAGTGTGGGTATCCAATCCCCTTCCACCACGCCTAAGTGGTTTAGTAAATTTGCACAAACTTAACAATCCAATTCGCCCAGTGATTTCCTGTGTTTCATCACTTACTTGTAAGGCCTTCTGGCCTCCAGAATGGATATTTTACTCAAGGATGTTTTGGACATCCGTGCGAGTTATAGTGTGAAAAATTCTATAGACTTCACTGATAAGCTGAAAGATTACAAACTATCTGGTAATTCGAAACTTGTTTCTTTTGACGTGACGAACCTGTTTACGAGTGTTCCGAACAGTAAAGAGTTACAGATTTAAAAGACTTGTTGGTGACCAAGAAGTTTTCTAATGCTGTTGTATCTGAATTATTAATTTTAACAGATATTCGTATTTCTCAAAATTGTTTTCTCCCTAATGATGTTTATTATAATCAACCGGAAGGTTTGGCTTTGGGTTCGCCGTTTTCTCCTCATTTAGCAGAGATTTTCCACGTTTATTTGGAAAATTCCCTTTCAACTCGAAATGTAGCCTCATAAAGCATATTGGTATGTGGTTAAGATACGTGGATGATATTTTTTGTATTTGATTTTTTTGCCAAACATTTAAACATCCTTCATCCAAATTTTTAATTCTTCTTTGAAATGGAATCTGATAACAAATTTAATTTCTTAGATTTTATTCTCCTAAGAGACCACGATAACATTGAATTTTCGATTTTTCGTAAATCCACACATACGAATTATACTATCAACTTCTAACCATCCATCTAACTAACTCCCCACAAACACGCAGCTTATCAAAGTATAATTCATAGACTCATTAAAATTCCACTAAAAACCCATTACTTCACGAAAGAGGTATACAACATCAAACAAATTGCTATTTCCAACTGGTATTATGAAATATTAATCGATAAAGTTCTTAAGAAGAAAGAAATGAAAACGAACATTTTACGTATTTATGGAAATTTTACCACTAATTCAGATAAATACCCCTAAATAAATAAATACCCCTAAATGGGCGAATCTTCCATTCCTTGGTACCATTAGCCATAAACCTTCCAATATATTCCATTTTAACTTCAGAACAACTTTTTACAAAATTAGTTTGCAATGATTGTGGAGCAATTTATATTTGCCAAATGGGGCGGCATTTGCATGTTGGAGTAAAAGAGCACAAACAAAGTTTCAAAAATAAATCGAACAAATCCCACTTTGCCAAACATCTTTTAGAGGTAAACCATTCGTCAGATTTCCCTGCCCAATTACACCATGTACCCAAAAAGGCCCAAAATGTAATATTTTAGAACAGATAGAAATTTTACATCATAATCAAAAGTACATGTAACAAATGTCCACCAATTTCTGGCTACTTCACCTTGTTTATTAACGGTTAGCTCTCTTCCTCCCCTTTCCCACCTATCTTTTCTTTTGGTTGCACACATTTGTTTCCCCCTCCTCCCTATCCCCTTTCCCCAATTTCCCTCACCCCTTCCTACACATCCTGTATATATACTATATTCTAGCATGATTTTTACCTGATGATAACTACGTACTAGTTGAAACCGGTCATGTTGGTGAAATGTATTGTGGAATTTTAACAGTCTTTTTCATTCCTACTTGATGGAATTCCGCATAGTGACGGCTTCTACCATTCATCATATTTAATAGAATCTTACGAAAACTGTAGACGAAAATGGGTTGTAACAAAGGAGATATGAAATTACATTATAACTTACTCGACATGCTACCACAATATGCGACATTAACTGATATATCGAGTTATGATACATTCACACTGTACAACAAAACGAAAGGCAGAACGCTTAGTACGCATGTAGATATATATAGAGCTACTCAAAGGAAGAATGGACTTGAAAAAAGTCTGACGGGACCGGGAATCGAACCCGGGTCTCCCAATTGCCGGTCGGGTGCTCTGTCCGTTGAGCTATTCTTCCTTGGGATTTTTCCTGGGTGCGCACCATCTTGCGCAAAGTCACCCATACCCATTTTCGTAGAGCTACTCAATGAAAAATGCATGTAGTTGTTTCGTTATTTTGAAATACCATTGACAAAATTGAGCTGATTTGGAAACATTTCTAATCAGTTGTCCGTTTGTCCCTGCGATTCGTCACTACAAATCGTTCAAAACTGCAAATGTTAAATAAGCAATAAAACACGCTTGGTTCCCATGATTGATTTTATATGAAATAAGCTTCAGAATCTTAGAAATTACTTAAAATATTGGAAATATGTGAATTTTATAATAGTGATAGTAAAGTCCGGATGTTTGCTGACGACACAGTAATTTATAGGGAAATAGAGAGTGGAGAGGATAGTTTAACCCTGTCGAATGATCTAGAGAGAATTATGTAATGATGCGATTATTGGTAATTAGAGCTCAGTAATCAACTACTTCAAGGGAAAAATCTGTTGCCAACGATTATTCATACAGCCCCCGAGGGAAAAACTCATTAAAGTAGAATCGTTGAAATATCTTAGAGTTACCGTCAAACATAACTTTACTTTGGATACCCACATCCTTATTATATGTGAAAGAGCACTTAAGAATCCCGGATTCGTGAAGAGAATAGTCAAAAGGAGCGAAGAAAAATTCCGTGAGGGATGTTATTTACGTTAGTAAGGAGCTCTCTCTTGTTTATTATATGACCTGAATTTTGAATGAATTCCCACATTGAGTATTCACGAAGTGTATGGGTTCCTGGGAAAAGGTGTTTTATTCGATCATTAGAAAAGTCACAGCGATGGGCGATTCGATTCGGAAAAAAGTGTTACGACAAATCAGTGAGCATTACTCAGATGCTTCAGGGGGTAGGATGGGAATCTCTAGAAGATAGAATATTTTAACAAAGGTTTAATTTACTTAATAAGTTCCGAGAAATTTATTTAGAATATGTTGCCGATATTATGCGTCCTACTGTTATATTTTTTACAGCCGTTCTGGAAGAAGTCTTTAAAACCTTAGACTGGGAGGAAAGAGGCCTAAGGATCAATGGAGAGCACATCAGTCATTTGCGTTTCGCAGATGATATAGTACTCTTCGCAACCAACGGTGAAGNGTCTAAAATCCTTGTGTATTCTTATGAGAAATGATAAAATTCTTCAGCAAGTCTGCGATGTCAAGTCAAATATAAAATTGAAGACGACAATGTCAAAGAACTCGAAAGGTCAGCCGACAGAGTGGATTCAACTAGTGTGTAGCTCCATTTCAATTTTATGCTTATTAGAAACGAATGAGCTCGAATTCAGAAATAGAATTGGTCTTCACGATGACGGGTTGTTTATATCCTCAAAAATTTGAGAATTATTCGTTTATTACATCAAATTCTCGCAATCTTCAACCGCCAGACATTCCATGACCAAAATAAGAATCTTCATTCATTTTCTCTTTCTTTTGCTGTTGTTGTTGTTGTTTGCTGCTTGTTTCGATTTTGCGGGGCTATTATTTCTGAGCCAATTTTGCAAAATAAATTAAAGCTGAAAACGCTAAAAATGAACTTAACATTGCTATTGTGATTATTTCCTTGATTATCTTCATCATTGTTCATTTATATCGTTCAAGTGAATGACTAAAGATTCCACAAACCCGTTTAAGAATCCCACTTGGAATTGTCACATTCTTTAACTCAGATATTAAGGAAAGTAAAATTTCAAGTAACAGGTATAAAATACAGCTCATGTTATACAATTAAATTTTTTCGGAAGTTGATGGAAAGTAAAGGTCTTTCTAAATTATATACATTTAATCTTGCCATGTATTTTAAATTATAGAAAGGTGTTTCCTTCTATTCGTCGCATAATTTGAATCGCTAAATAAATTAATCATTCTCCTAACTGCTACATTACTGCACACAATAACGTTGTTTCTCCACGATGACCGCTGTTTGCGAGATATATATTTAATTCCGGAAATTTTATGAGGCCTCTTTCCAAGACACCTTCCTCAATTTTTCATATTCTCTTTGGCATCGCAGGTGCGCGAAATAGTCCATCATTATAACATATTTAAACACGCCCCGGAAAAAATTATACCCATTCTAAGAGCGGAAACAATTCTTCAATCCTTTTGCAAAAAAAGGCGAAAGGGTTTGTGTTACTCTGCGGCCAAATTTGAAACAGCTCAACAATGAATTTAGAATTCAATTTGATTCGCGAACGCCCCCCACCGGTCGAAACTCATTCTCTATTGACAAAGGACTCGACATCACGCGATACTCCCTTTTTTTACCGGAGGCATTCGTCGAGTGCGACGTCCACCTCATCTCGGTCGCGAGCCCTCCGGAGAACGACAGCAACAGCCACCGGTCGTTTTTAACGGCCTCATTACGGGCCATGGGTGAAGGCAGGTGGCAGCCTCACACTCCTGCGCACCCGACATTGCCCTCGCGCCAAGCACACCCATTGCCCTCACGCCGCGAGTTCTTCTTCGGCTACACCCAAACGCCTTATTAATGAATCTCCCTGGAGGAGGACGGAATAATAATGAAGTCCGCTGGTGGTTCGGGCCACGAAAACAGAGCAGGAGAGGAGAGCGAAATGGAAAAAGGAAGCGGAAAATGGGAAAAGGTGGAGATGGGAGGAGGGAAAGATAAGACGACGCAGTAATAAGAAAAAACGAATAGATGAAGGAAGAAATATAGCGTCAATCCGCTGCCCTTCGGCCAATACCGTGCCACCCAGTGACTGATTTATATCATTTCTTTATTTTAGATAGTTTGGTTAAGATTCCAGTCCAGCAGTTTGACTGATGGAGGAAAAATTAAAAAATCAAGTACTAAATCGTAGATAATTAGTTGTCCCGAATTTCAATGAATTATAGCAACCTATTTAAAAATATATATGGAAGTATACCTTCCTCAGCCAGCAACGACTTCGTTGAAGCTAATGAGATCATAATGTCAGAACTATTATTTATCGCAAGTAAGGCTTGGGCATCGTTGGAAAAATGGAGGCGAAGGAAGTTCCACAATACTGTAGGTAATTTGATTGAAATGATCTTGATTGGAAGCAGTCCCAGCTTCTATCCTCGGTAGCATCGAACTAGTACCACATGGCCCAATATTTACTTCTGCTTTGCATTTTGAATGAAAGAAGAATCTGAGTAAGCATGGGGACTCTAAAGCCACAGTGAGAAGAATATGGAGGTTAATTGGAGTATATATGATAAGAGGAAAAGTAAAGGAATTAAGATATAGAAAGAAATAGGGGAGAAGGGGTTGTAAACGGAAAAGGATGAAAACGGGAGAGGGAAAGAATGAGTAGCTTTAGATTAGGCAGGCGCTAATTCCTTAGCTGAGATGAGGACTCGAAAAGTGAACAGGAAGGTAAAATAAAAGGATGGATGAGAAATAGGTTAGATAAAGAATGACAAAAAGAATTGTTGGAAAGAGTGAAGAATGTAAAAATTCAGAAAGCATGGAATCTACACCGGTTATCAGCAGCAGTTGGGTGGATTCTTTTCACAGAAACTCATATGAAGTGTTTACAAAGTTATGGCCCCATAAACCATTTCGCTTTTATCTCGTGAATAAAGCAATTCTCGCACTGCCAGCTATAGTAATTAGGATCAATGTGTGATGTTAAACCGATGACCAAGTATTGTCAATATCGGTGTTTTCTCGAGAGAAAATTCTACGGAATAGAAAGTTCTAAGAGCATTCGTAGTATCATCGAACTTCAGAAACTCCTGTGTACGTATTTTACGGAATTAATTTCAGTAAACACTATTCACAAGAGTAATAAAATAAAATGCTGTAAAACTCCCATAGAAATCAAGAAATGCATACTTCACTTCTATCTTTTAATGCCGTAAAACAACTTATATCAACGATTTATCGATCGTAATTAAAACAGTGCACTTCAACAGTTTGTATAACATGTTAAGTTTGTACAGTTAAAGCAAGAAATATAATTTGCGGATGTGCAGCTTAATATATTTGTTATCCGCTCCAAATTAAGGACTGAAGCAGACGCATGTGAATAACATTTTCATCCGAGGCGAAAAATAATTGCAGATTGTATCCAGCTGCATCGCAAATGACCATAACGAAAACTCAAAGGGAAACGGAAATAACTGATCATATCCAGCCATTAGCATATTCCAACACTCTAAAAATTCGAACAAAGTGTGTACGAGCGCAAGGGAAGGGTGAGCGAAGAGTGTGCCGAAGACAAGCGAAGGCGCCGTGGAAGTGGTGAACAATGAAGCCTAAAACTGAAATTCATACAAGCCTCCTTCTCCACATGATGCATTCGCAGCATGTTGTAGCTGACAGTCATAAATTATGTATGCCATTCAAACGAGAATTCATCAATTCGATTGGTAAGACGAACCTAATATCATTTTAAGCTTCTTTAAATTTCGAATCGTGCGATTTTTCGAGAATCGTTTTTCTCTCGTAGATACTCCAGTAAATAGGAATGATAAAATTCTTCAGCAAGTCTGCGATGTCAAGTCAAATATAAAATTGAAGACGACAATGTCAAAGAACTCGAAAGGTCAGCCGACAGAGTGGATTCAACTAGTGTGTAGCTCCATTTCAATTTTATGCTTATTAGAAACGAATGAGCTCGAATTCAGAAATAGAATTGGTCTTCACGATGACGGGTTGTTTATATCCTCAAAAATTTGAGAATTATTCGTTTATTACATCAAATTCTCGCAATCTTCAACCGCCAGACATTCCATGACCAAAATAAGAATCTTCATTCATTTTCTCTTTCTTTTGCTGTTGTTGTTGTTGTTTGCTGCTTGTTTCGATTTTGCGGGGCTATTATTTCTGAGCCAATTTTGCAAAATAAATTAAAGCTGAAAACGCTAAAAATGAACTTAACATTGCTATTGTGATTATTTCCTTGATTATCTTCATCATTGTTCATTTATATCGTTCAAGTGAATGACTAAAGATTCCACAAACCCGTTTAAGAATCCCACTTGGAATTGTCACATTCTTTAACTCAGATATTAAGGAAAGTAAAATTTCAAGTAACAGGTATAAAATACAGCTCATGTTATACAATTAAATTTTTTCGGAAGTTGATGGAAAGTAAAGGTCTTTCTAAATTATATACATTTAATCTTGCCATGTATTTTAAATTATAGAAAGGTGTTTCCTTCTATTCGTCGCATAATTTGAATCGCTAAATAAATTAATCATTCTCCTAACTGCTACATTACTGCACACAATAACGTTGTTTCTCCACGATGACCGCTGTTTGCGAGATATATATTTAATTCCGGAAATTTTATGAGGCCTCTTTCCAAGACACCTTCCTCAATTTTTCATATTCTCTTTGGCATCGCAGGTGCGCGAAATAGTCCATCATTATAACATATTTAAACACGCCCCGGAAAAAATTATACCCATTCTAAGAGCGGAAACAATTCTTCAATCCTTTTGCAAAAAAAGGCGAAAGGGTTTGTGTTACTCTGCGGCCAAATTTGAAACAGCTCAACAATGAATTTAGAATTCAATTTGATTCGCGAACGCCCCCCACCGGCCGAAACTCATTCTCTATTGACAAAGGACTCGACATCACGCGATACTCCCTTTTTTTACCGGAGGCATTCGTCGAGTGCGACGTCCACCTCATCTCGGTCGCGAGCCCTCCGGAGAACGACATCAACAGCCACCGGTCGTTTTTAACGGCCTCATTACGGGCCATGGGTGAAGGCAGGTGGCANATAATTAGGGAATAAACTCTTAGAACTCTGTAATTATTATTCGACTTCTTTCAACATCTGGTTTAACTTTTATTTCCTATGTATAATATCGATGGCATATTTGTTTGTAGACGATTTTAATACTGAGTTTAGCCAGAATGTTTTAGGAACTGCAAATAACTACATAGATTCGAGATTGAATTGTGTTGCAAGATTTTCTGTAATCTATATTATGAATCGATTTCAAGTTTTACGTTAGGTTATTAAAACTCTTGCGAATAAAAACTGAAAATGAAGATTTTAACAATTGTAGATTGAGAAGAGTCCATTCACTCCTTCATCCTACTAGTAGTTTCCATTTGAGGCGGTATTTTACAACATGACATCAAAATAGCGAGGTCGAATAATCTTAAGGACCGTATTATAGTTTCTGGTTACTCCATTCTGCTCGTCAATATTTTCGACTGTTACCCAAGACTGGAATGTGCTCGTTACTCGAGAGAGAGAGAGATTAGAAGTAATTCGCCGACTATTTAATATCCTATCATCGTAACAATAATCCGGTAGTTTCATTGACTCTATTCCCCAAAAATTATTCCTTGAACATTTCTCTTCCAATCTCCTTTCCCTCCCATACTTCGAAACAGGCACCTGCAGAAACCATCCACCGCCTCATTCAACACGTCAGCTAGGAATCTGTATATAAAGAGGTCGTGGAGTGAGTGTAATGGAAGAGGACGTCCAATCGAGGACCCTGGGGTTATTTCCGCTTTCCTCTCAAATACCTCAGCAGCCCTCCTAATGATAAAAAAGCCATCCTCCCACAATCCACAGCTGAAAATCCCCCTCAATTACTCCCAATTTGTTGCCCACCCCACGGAGCCAATAATATTTATATCCCTCTCGTTCCTACTTTTCTTAAGCTCTTCCCTTCCCACATATACACATCCGAAAGTTTATCGCATTACCTTGCCACACCTTTACAGCCCCCTTCGCTTTTCGTTTCTTTATTTTTTTTCAATGGAATAAAAGGAAGGAGGCCGGACTGTGGAAGGCAGCTGCCGTTTTGGGAAGAGTAACATTTATATGGCGATCGGAAGGGTAGATTCACGGAGTCATCCGCGAATTGGCCGTTTCTCTCCATAAATATTCATAAGATAGGAAAAAATGTGAGAGGCACGAGAATGGCGCTCAGGTTGGATTGGACGGGAGGAAATAAAAGGAAATTAGTGGGTGGAGAAGTACAAAAGCGGTGATTAGGTATAATCTGGTTTGTCGCGTGTTGTACATGCGAACAAGAAAAGAAAAGTTCGTTCTCTTTTATCGACATTTTTTTCTCCTTCCGCACGTAGCTAGTCATCTGGTTTGTTAAGGGAAAGAATTTTTGTGGCAAAAAGTTGGCTGATCTCATTTTGTTAAAAAAACGAAATTAGCAAAGAAGAAAATTCAGAATCAACTTCTCAGGGAAAATGTTTGACAGGCTGTTACTCACCTTGATTAGATTCGCAACATTTGTTTCTTTGGATTTGAGGAATGTTTTTAATCTAGTGATTAGAGCAATGGTGGGTGGAGAATTTGGTAGAGAAAAATTCTTATGGAAAAGGAAACGTAAGAAAACCTGCGCCGTAACTCATGTTTATAAAATGAGATTAATGTATTCCATTTTAAAATCAAATCAAAATGCAATAATGTCGTGGATTCTATGCAACGTGGAATAGTTATTATTTATAAAATAGTTTTAGACAAGCTTGTTTCATTTTTGGTTTCTTTCTTCCGACATCTAATGATAACCCAAAATGCTTGTTTCCGAATCTTGACTGGGATTTTATTACCCCGATTTAAGCTATAAGATATGCTGTTTAAAATTCATATTACCTAATGTCGTACAATGTACTTCCTTGTTGAGTTTAATGACGAAAAATCCTTTCCCTTTCGTAAAAACGAGAGCAACTCCATATTCTTTTCCTGTAAATAAAGTCATTTTTTAAATTTAAAACTTTGGCTCGCAAAACTATGAATTTTTAAGATGTTATGCGTTTTTTACAATCGCCTTCATTTATAATTAAGTACTTTTTCCGTTTAATTAAAAACATCTTCCCTTCTAACTTTGTGATTGAGCGGCACTTCTTTGATCAGTATAAGTCAACAAGTTTCCTTTCGGAATCATATTTTCTTGATAATTTCACTACCAAGAATCACAAATGTCGTGTTAAATTTAGTTTTCAGATTTAAATAATTGGTTACTATAGGATTCAAGAAATTTTACGTATCTTTGGAGCAAACAACGATAGTAAAAGAAGTCTGGAGTTAGAGCTTGCTACCGTACACATTATACTAATTAAATTTTTCGAGTTTAAAGGAGGCAGAATTTTACAACTAGGGGCACGAATACCTAAGTCACTTGATTTACTAGACTTAAATCGATCGTTAGAAGATATGCATCCCAATACCCAAATAAGATATTATTTACTCCGATAAATATCGCGTGTTTAAGCTTTTTACGAAGTTCGAATGTCTCTCAAGGAGTTGAATGCGAGTAGCAAACAATGAATGATAAATATTTTAAGAAAATAAGGTAAAGTGAAGGCGATAAGAAATGATCCCATAAACATCTTGATGGAATGAAATGAGCTCATGTAATATCACAGGGATGACGTTATGGTAAGAGGGAGACGGAAAAATGAGCCGAGCAGAATGACACAGTAACGCAAAAGTAAAGAATGGAATAGAATGACGGAATGAAAAAGGAAGAAATCCGGTATCCAGAAACAACAGAAGCGAAGCAAAAAAGAAAAAGAGTGAGGAGACAAATCGAGAGAGCTCGCAAAGGTGAAGAGATGGCATGCGCGTGGGAAGAGAGATAGCGAAAAGTGGATGGAAGAGAGGAAAGATTTGTAAAAACAAAATACGGACAGGAGAAAAAAAGGAAAACTTTTCTGAGCAGTTGCTCGTGGGAGGAGTATAGGGAAGGGGGAAAGAGTGACCGCGATTCGATTCCCGCTGAGAGAAATGGCCCGCAAGAGAGCCGAGGTGTGATTTTAGGGTGTGGGAGAGAAGCCTACGGGAGCGCCCCACTGCGACGGCGGCGGCGCCCGCAACTAAAGCGGAGGATGGGACGTGAACTTGGGTGCGGCGGAACATAAATTATCCACAGCACACACATATACCAACATTTATATATATAAACGATGCCTCAACGGGACGCCCACCAGAAACTCGCTCTTTCGTATCCCATACCATTCATTTCCATGATAAAAGGAATAGACAGCTTAAATAAAAAGGAAAGACGAAATGGTGAAAATCGGTACCGAAATTTTCCCGCCCACATAGTGCAGAGGACGCTTTCCTGTCATTATTTACTCGTACACCTTGCTGCGTAACATTCGCCTATACCATGAAGGAAATTCGCGGCTAGGGCGTTGCGACAAGAACTGCGGACATCGCTCACATCGAGGGAGGTTGGCGTAGAACGTTAGAGAACCGTGAGAAATTCATTCATAAACTCAATTGAGACATCGCTTGAATTTCAGATGAATTTATAGCAAAAAAATATTCGCCGGTGTCATAGCTCTAAATTGAATTCCATAATCCCAGATTATTTAAATATGCTTCCATGTATATCTTGTCACTTATTCTAATTTTGTTAAATGTGATGCTTATGAAGTCAAACATGAACGTTAGAGCTACAGCCTCATAACTTAGTAGGTTTATCTGCAAAGGAATCTATAAAATTTTAATTAGTTCAACAGAGAGTAATTGATTTACAATTTAGAAAAGAAGTATGCATTAGTTGTGTGTTGAAATAGGTTTAGGATGTTTAGGAAATGGTAGTGAACAGCTGAGGAAAATAACCAGCATCGAAATTTTAACGTTTTTAAATGTAAATCATAGTTACATCCACTAGATTTCCTAAGCTTTCATTTGTAATACGTACCCCTAGTATTGGAGCTCCCAATTAATAAGGAGTTTAATATACTTTCATCTGCCATTCCTTTACCACGTGAATCTCTGGAAGTAAAGCGGAAATTTTGTAATATTTCATATATTTTAATCTGCAATCTCTAGTTTTTAAGGAAATTTTTGTAATCGGAACATTGATATGATAGTAAAAACTACTATAGCTAGCGAAAAAAATTTTTAGCGAGAAATTAAAACTTAATTCCTTAAACACTGATAGATTGCATGGCTTCCTAGCGGCTTTGAGTTGATGGTATTGACTACAAATGATTTGCTAGCCAAATTAATTAAGGTAAATAAAATTACAGTCAAAGATGTTAACTAATCTATCTCCTAAAAATGCGAATACAATGCCACGGACAGTATATTATTTTTATCCCGTTGTTACTACCAATGAAGTACTCAACATACAAAAAGATGACCATCATAACGGTAGCCTATTCAAAAACTTTTAAAATACCAAAGGGTTAATTACTTTATGTTGTGAACTGCTCAACTATGAAAATCGAAAGGCATAGTAATAACTCTTTTAATCATGAAACCCCAGGGAAGACGCTTTCTGTTTAAATATCGCGCGAGCTCGGCACATAACTCTTCCCACCATCTCGATTTACATTCAACATGACTCCCTACCACGTATAACGCAACACGACGAGAATAAAAGAAAAAGACCTTAAAAATGACTAACATCCAATCGATTACGGTAAGGAGAGGAGGGGGAGCGTGGGAGGATCCTACCATCTTCCACTCCGTCTTAACCGGCGGCTAAAAAATATATTCTCCTTAATAGTGCGTGGGCAAGCACGCGTCAATTACCGTCGCATAAGTGCGCAGCGGGAAGCCGCCTTCCGGGGGCAGTAACTCAGTCTTCCCCGCGGCGAACCACCCCTCCTTCCTCACCGCCACTTTACACAACTGACGTCTCACTCCGAGGAACATCTTACGTGAGTCTGTGTTAGGGAAGTGTTTTGTGAAAGAAAAAGGCACTCCCTAATCCGTGGGCAGGGCCACCTTCCGTCCCTTTGCATACCAAACGGACCAACGTACGCGGAGTAACGAACTGTTCTCTGGAGAGCTGAAGCGAAAAACGAGGGAGGTTTAATTTTTTTCTTTTCTCCCTCTACTCTACCTTTTTGCCTCCCGTAAAGCACGCATTTAAATGTCGCCACTAGGAATCTGCATAATACTGCTTCGCCAGCACCTTTTTATGCGGATTCTCGAGGGTATTTTTTCAGAGTTTTTCCTACCGCCGGTGGGTGGGGTAGTGGAACAAATCGAGGGTTGATGCCATGTCGCATTTCGCTCGCGAGTCTTTATTACGAAAACTTTTGTTGTCTTTATCCATTGGTAGTGAAAAGCCATCGTGAGTTACGTCGACGTATTCTGGTATAACGTAGGAGGTCGTGTGCTCATAAACTTAAAAAAGACTGAAAGTATCTCCCATATTCCACTCTAATTTCTTTCTGCGAGAACAAATACGCTTTGGTGCCCCCATGGAAGAGTGATTCGGTCATTCGTACTTTTTCTTCTGCAAAATGCGTAGAAAATGTCTGCGGTCGAGAAAAAATTCTCGGAGAAGCGGAATTCGGCATTTCACTCATCTTTTAAACGGTGGAAAGCCGTACTGGAGAATTTGACAACTAACCCTCGTTTTCCGTTATTCACGCAGCTGAAACTATGTTACGTAAGGCTTTGAATACAATTAGCCCAAGAAACTTCAATCTATAAGGGTTAGGAAAGATATTAAAATAAAATTCGAGATACCATTACGATGCGTTCAATTGCTATGAGTATTTTAATTTGGATCGTGATACTAGTTTGGGATATAAAAAGTCAATCAGTTTAGCAAATGCTTTCATATACATTTTGATAAAGTTTTCATCATAATTTTTTTGTATCCTAGGGAAAGGACCAAATGAAAATTACCTGGTGTCTAAGCAAAGTTAATACATCAACTCAAAAGTAAACGATTAATTCGTTCTTTGACATTAATTATTTGCAGAGAGGGAACTTTAACAGTATTTTTAGTTATTATGTAACAAGAAGATATTATACTGAGGAAATTATTATAATATTTTAAAGCATAAAATGGAAATGACTCGTGAAATAATGCTATTGACATATCACATTGTTCGAATAGGAATTCATTCGTGCAAAACCATTCAGTATAATATATATTTCATTTTTGAGACATTTTTTTGAGAAGTACAAAGCTTAAATACACGAATAAAACGCATTAAAAGATGTATCCGATGCAAAAGATGTCTGCATGGATAAGAAAATATGGAATTATATTGAAAATGTAGTATATTCCTGATACTGTGGTATTAAATTGACACTCCGATATCTGTAGACGACCTGACTTCTTTATCATAAGTTCGATCTATAAATCAGCTAGTTCGATATTCTGCACTGTATATTTTAACACAAAAGGTAAACAGTTGGGGTAAAGCATGCCAATTATAAAATAGTATCAAAATAATTTAAATAGATCGCAATAAAAATATCTGACTACATTCAATCAAAAGCTAGGGAGTAAAATGCTTGCTGTATATTTCCTTTTAAGTACCGCGTTCCAAGGCTTAAAAAACAGAAAAGTTTATAACTCACGAAGCAGTTTTTTTCCAACTCCGCCACATTCCTTGACGCGAAATAAAAAGTGGTATCTTCGCAGAAAACAGATTTATTCGTCCCGGCAAACGGTAGCAATTATTCGCCGTCTATTATGACGTGAATGGTTTTCTTTATGCTCGGAGAGGCATTAATGAGAGTCGATCTCTGTGGATTCCTTAAGAAGTACGTAACACGGGGTGTGCAGCTCTCTCCCTCTCTCGGAAGGTGTCAAATACTCGTTCCCGCTGAAGCTGATAGGAGATAGAGGATATAGCGACGCATGTTTCACTCCAAGGGGTCACCAGGCTACCGGACAGGCAACACGCAGAGAGAGAGAGAGAGAGAGTGGGAAGGATAGGGAGAGGATAAGACGGGAGAATTTAGTGTGAAAAATAAGCTGAGGAGAAGTGATTGAGTGAGAAGAGGAGCTTGCAAGGAGGAGAATCGAAAAAGAAATGGACGAGGGGGAAATATTATGAAGCTAATTCTTGTGTGGATGATGAAAGAGTAAAAGTTAGTTGCAGTTATATTTGCATTCTCTAAATAGGCGAGGGAAAAATATTTGCAGTCTTGGAAATGCACTTTTGCAACGTGTTCAGACTGTTTGTAGAATCAGATATATATTTTGGCAAGGGAAACGCAAATCACTTATTCTCATAGACCTCAAATTGTCCAAGGTATCTCTGTTTTACTTTGAGCATCTTTTCTGTTTGATCGTCCATCGGTGTTTCCCTCCAAGCTATTGTATACTTTGTATCCTGTCAATTTTCTGATATTTTTTCCCGTGTCAAAAAATAAGGATTTCATTATGAATGTATCTGATATCTCTTTATATCTCATGTGATCCTTGTTGATATTATCTAATGTCGAACGAAGTATAAGAAATAATATTGAGGATAAGGGAAAGCATAATCTAATTAAGTGTGGATTGTATAGGTTTCAAGATGAAACAAAAGACTTTCGGACATCACATATCTACCAAAAAATTTAATTCCGGGACGAAGTAGCAATCCAAGGTAACGCTAAGTATTGTTTCCTTGTCTTTTTCTAGGACAAAATTATATTACCAGAATTAGATTGCAAAACGCACTACATCCTTCACATTCACATCTTATCGTAAAATTCATATGTAATGTTAGAAAAGGAAGCTTCAAGGGGCGCAAAGATAAAGATAGAGTAAAGGGGAGATAACAAAGGAGGACAAGTAGCAGTGGGGGTGAATAAGTTGCGAACACACACCTTGGAATGAAGATGCAGATGAGTCTTAGACGAGGAGAGTGTAGTGGTGGGAGAGTGCGACATGGGAAACATATCGGGATGCTGAGGGAAGAGACGCAGTGTAGAAGAGAGAGGAAGGAAGACGGGGTGAATGAGGAGAGTAAGGGAAATGCGTGCGAGCAGAGCTTTAAAAGGGCGTGGCGATGAAGAAGAGGGACCCATGAATGGAACAACGCATTTCTCCTGCGTGTTCTGCCGCTCTCTGCACCATCCTTCCTTTCACTTTCCTCCTGACGTGTCACTTACGCCCTTGTAATCCCCATTTTCCCTTCCCTCTTCCATTATCATCCCCTCTCCCTCTTCATCAATCTCTCCACCAGAGAATCACTACATCTTTCATTGTCTAGTAGTGAATTCCTAGACCGTAAGTGGCATCTATCTTGTTCTACGGAGGAATTTCGTTAGCGATGAGAGGATAAATTTATTTATCCCGAGAAGAGTCTTGGATGTATAAAGCGTAGTCACAATGGTTTACCGAGCGTCCATTTTATCATGGTTTTTCTTTCACGTGATTTTATCTAACAACCGACATCCAGGATGTTGTTTACTATGATCACATTCCCTCTCGTTTACTTATAGAAATATTTCGACGGCCATCAGGAAAATTCTCCTTCCAATAGTTCCACATTTCGTTATAGTTTTTCCTCAAGTTCTTCCTCAACAAAAGTGTTCCTACCACTTCGGAGCATACAATTATATAATCAGACAGGCAAATAGGAGTGGAGAAAATTCGAGTTGAATTTTCATCTAAATTACTGTGTCATAAATTAGCTTTCCTTTACTTTTGAAGAATGACGGAATCCATGTGTTCCAAAAACAAAACAAATTATCAAAAAGAGACGCTATGAGCTCTAAATGGTATTAGGGGTTATGAATTAGTAGAAAATCGGTCGTTGATGCATCGTTATCTTTTAATAAAAGAATTGCACATTTATTTTATGTATTCAAAAGCTACTCATTCCAAAGAATTGTCCTCCTAAGCTACACGCAAATCTTTTGCTGTTGAGATCGGCAAAGAAAAGAAAATGCTCTCAGAATAGGAAGATATGGTAAATGAAATACAAATATATTATCGCCATTTGTACTGAATAAACTCAGGTGCAACTACACGATTCGCATCTTCGTTTTTCTTCTCTGTCTCTTCCCACAAGCAAGAGTACGGCATCCTTCTTCTATTCCTACTCTTTTCTCCCCCCACCGGGATAACACCTTGTTCAATGCGAGGGCTAGTGTCTCACAAGAGACGAATCAATTTTGGCGCAACGGGGATACTGCGGAGAGAGAAGGCCAAGGAAAGCAGAGGGTGAAAAGAGGAAAGAGAAGTAAAACTTCTATGTAAAACGTGAACGAAGTCAGCATAAAGATAATGAAGGAATGACTTATATGTCTACCAAGCAGAAATAACAGTTTCAGCAACAATAAAACAACATAAGTTAACGTTTTAAGTTTATTAACTAAAATAATAGTTGACGTAGGTATAGAAACATAGTGACAAAAGCATAATTTAAATGTTTCTTTTGGCGAATTTTTAAGATTCATAAAATTTAGCATCATCAAGGAGTATATAGTAATGTCATGTAAGGAATTTCCAAAGTTGTTGAATTCTATAGCAAGGGAAGGCGTAAACTTAATAGAACACGGTCTTGAGCATCCGGAATATTTATAGAAGCATTAAAAAAAGGAGCAATAAAGAGATTCAGGGTCAAGTGATACGTCTTATTAGTAAAGAACGAAAAGACGAGATTGAAGGGATTTATGTATCCTTTTTTCTCCGTGAAAATTATTAATTTTAATTTTAACAATGCATTCGTATTTATAAAATAATTAAGACAATGTTTCATATGCTTTATTGAGATACTAGACGCTAGACTTACTAATTTTGCCAACTAACTAGGATCTATTCGAAAGCTTCCTAAGAATAAAGGTAACGACTTTGTTCGTTTAAAACAACAATAATTTATCCCGCAGATATTGGATCTTCTACTACAACTCCCGTCGTTAAACAAAACCATTTTTTAAGATTTTCATTCATCCTGACTCTAGTTATAATAATAATAATACGTCTTTATTCGGGCGAGATTGAGACTAAAAGTCTCCTCTTCCATCTAACCCATCTAGTTCAGTTTCCCCAAGATTTTGCTATCAAGTTAACGCCTTAATTAAACATCATCTCGGAAAGGTAATAATAGGTCCCAATGAAATCAGCTACCCAGAATTATGATGTAGAGATAATCAGCGGCAAGCAGCATTTTTATCAAAATCTACTCCGGCATATCCACTCATTAAGCCATCAAGACTAGCTCGCTGTATATGTTTCTCTCCGTATTGAGCTCAAGATCACCATCAGCCGTAAAGTCGAAAGAATTGATTATTCATTAACCTTTATCGGATTCGTGCGCGATGCACCTGACTGAGTACGCCTAAGAAGGTGTGCGTGTTGGTCCGTTTCGGAACTAGGAGGAACAGGAGGTGCAGAGGAAGGGGTTCTCCTCGGATCCTCAATTATTGGGACTCTTTCAAGGATGCGCACCTGTCGTTCCCTTCCGCTCAACCCTTCAGCCTTGGGGACATCGTATTTTCGCCTCGATGGCATTAATCAAGGGACTGCTGTTCTGAGCCATTCGCGGACCACTCTATCTCCACCCGATGTCTTATCTCCATTGGCGGACGGCGGGATTGGGTCGGAACGGAAGCCAGCGAGAGAGGAGGAGGGGGTAAGTAATGAGAGGACAAACAATAAGAGGGCGTCTTTTCCTTTAATTCTAGATTAACCGCGTGTCGGACGGATCAAGCAGTCGAGGGAAGATGAAGAGGTTATTTCGGAAAAGTCTCGGCTTATCGATGATAGTGGTCGAGGATCCTCATCAGATAAGGGCTTAAACGGTGGACTCGGCGACTGAGCTATACGTTGTAAATGATTTAATGCCGTAATTTATCATTCGATTTTCCTTAAAGTGGGGAAGATTGTCGGAGCAGGCTCCAGCATAAGAATTTCCCGGAAGCGATTTTAGGATCGCCTTGGCGCACTATGACCAAGTAGGGTACGAAATATAATGAGTTATGCTTTTCCATAAAATGAAAATCCAATGGAAATTTTTATTCTTTGTAGGTGAAAGAACTTAATTTTAAAGATATTTTAAAGGCATAGTAGAATTGGCGGGGACAACACTTCTCTTTTATGCAGATTTTATCTAGATATTTACAAAATTTTTAGGAATATTTTAAGAGGATTAATGTTTCGAAATCGTTCATTACCATGGCCATTATTCAAATAACACAATTGTAAGGCTCTGTAGAATTGATTACTTTTGCTTTAATCATCTACAATAGACTATGACATAAAATGAAGTAAGTGAATTCATTATCGAACGCTGTAAGGCAGCGAACATGTTGGTACGAAAAAGGATTAAAATCCTTTGGTTCATGTTCTCGATAAACTGAGTAAATTTAAGAGGCATTTTTATTTTACTGTAATGATCCCACTACGGCTAAATACTGAAGACTGTGTTTAAGATTAAAAGAGGTTTCTTTCTGAATGGACTTAACAGTTTTGAAAGCCTAATTTTAGTCTCATGACAGAGGTAATAAAAATTCGCTGACTATCTGCTTACGACCTTAAAAAACGTTATCCCCACCACCTTGAAATTGACCGTCATAAATTATTTGCACGTAATCGCCGATAAAACTTATGGAAAGTATCAAGGAATGAAATTCCTTCCAACAAATCCACTTGCATAAAAATGGCCTAATTCAAGGGTTTTCCCGAGGGGTAGCTCGCAGATCAACTCCGGTTAAGGAGAAATGAGTGCGCCTAAAGGAGAATTTTACCTCTAAGAAATTTCTCAAGGCATTTCAGTCAAATGACCCCATCTTTCTACAACTTAGGCCATTCTAAGGAGTGTTAGCCTCTATTCAGCCCGCACAAACCACTCCATCCCTCTTCTCTCCTGAGCTACAGGTAGCAGCAGACAACGAGGGCTTAGAGATAAGGGAGGGGATGGACGTGATAAGGGTCGCGGAGGTGAAATATCGAGTCATTCATGAGGCATACCTCTCACGCGACGAAATCTGGGAGTAGCAAAAGAAAGGACCGGGAAAAGGGATGGCTACGCACCCTCATGCGAATTGCTTTTGTTAATGGCGTGGAGAATCGATTCAAACAAACCATATCCCGAGAGGAATGTTATTATTTGAGGAAATAATGCTACTTATGGTAGATAAAAGCCTACGAGCTCCTGATTAACATACCAATATCCCACGAATATTTAAGGAGTATCAAATAGTTACTAGTAGTGTTTAAGGACCATGAGTTCGTTTTAAATGTCCCAAATATTACTTCCGGAAAGAAATACCTTCCAAATCTGGAATGCTTTATCACATATTTCCATTTTGTAGAAGTTATACTACTTGAAATTATATTTAACTAGTAAATTTTTCATTTCAAGCTGTAGCTTCAAGCAGAGTTAGAGCCTCTATAAATATTCACACGTCTAAACATCAGAAAAAATTTCTAAATTCTATTTATTTTTAATTCTACAGAGAATTTTAAAGTTGTGAAGTAATTATCTTTTATCGCCAAAGAATCATTTTCTTATTTTGAAAAGAAAAATGATAAACATTGTGTCACCTTATCCTTAATAAATAATTAATATCCGTAATAAATTGAGCTATCCTTTATTGCATGTCATGATAATTTTAGCACTCCTGATACTAAATGCCCCTCTCTCTACGATCTTTCTTCTGCTCTTCTTTTGGATACTGGGCAATCAGGCTTCAAATTTTAAACCTTTTTTCTGAGTCCAAAAATCGTTTTTTGATTTACAAGAATACCTCTCGGGATACTGTTTTAGTATAATCTCATGATTAAGTAATAGAAAATAATAAAAATTAACAAGCTTGATTAGATTACAAGTTTACTCCTATAGTTAAATATAATTATAAAATTCAATTATCTAAGAGGACAGTGATTCTGTATATATAGTGATGTAACATATATTTCCATTGAAACAAATTCTTTGGGGAAAATAGAATTTCACGCGGTGTTATTTCAACGTAAAATATGTTCGGAATGACTGATAAATATAAATAATCATTAAAACACTGTAAAATCTGAGTGCATGAACTTTTCAACGCATACAGTCACTTAGTTTATGGTTAAGTATTTACAACGAATATACGGACATTTAATGAAACTTATAGCGGAGATTACTATCTCATATAATTTATGAAGTAGATGTGAATTTTTAATAATGCCACGTCATGTGAGTTAAAATGTTATGACTATTTAAACGTAAGCAAATTTCGTCTGTACGTGAAAGGAAAAAGAACTATGGGTTTGATTTACCACACTTTTGGAAGATAAAATGCAATAAATTGATGTTAAGAAGAATCGTATTTAAAACCATGAATGTGTTTATTACGAATTCGACTGTATTTAAGATTTCTGGGAAAGATTTTTTTCTGGTTTTCAGAAGGAAAATTTAGGGGCAAATGAACGATGAATGAATGGAAGTATGGGTAGGAAAGGGAATGTTGGACTGGGAAGCTCTTATGCTCGGTAATGGAATCAGCCGCCTTGGGCTAAGTCCCAACACCTCCAAGGCATTTCCTCAATCTGGCACGAGGGAACGAAAGGGACCCCTTTTTTGTGCAAGCCTGAGACATACACGAGGACCAGACAGGGTTTGAAAGGGTCCAAAGGTAAGTGAATACAGAGATATGGTGATGACAAGAAGAGAAAAAGGACGAGACACTGATATTGCAGCATTCAAGAACTGTTTTGAAAATGGCTGAGCAACGATCGTTGATAACGTAGAAAAGCATGTCTAATACTTAAGTTTTGAAATTAAAAAAAACACCATTGCAGTCTAGGGTTTGATAGTCGATTTAAATGTCATATTATAAAAGAATAAACTTCTTTTTGCTGCATATTTTTCGGTAAAATTGCTGATCCCATAGTTAACCATTAGTCTGGTGTTCATTTAATCTTATAATCGGCCTCGTAATTCTAAGCTATAGCGTTATATGATGTGTTGCTTTGTTATCTCTGTGATTTAGGAAATTTCCTAAAATCGGAAATGCATGGCAGTTATTGAGGTGAAGAACTCAGGAGATAAGATAATCTATAATATTCTAGGGAGTTAAAAGCATTTTACTAACCCTACAATGTTTTTCTTATCGTTTGAGTGATTTTCTCAGCCCGTTTTCCGTTCATCAACCCCCATGTGCTTCTGAGATAAGCTATAAGTTTCGCATAGAACATGTCCTTAGCAGCTTAAACTAACTTATTTTATTCCCCATTTAATCAGTTATTAATCAACAAAATGGAATTTAATTACATATAAACACATAATTTTTGCAATTCCTTAAGTGTGGAATTTCTCAGCCTCCGATCTCCTTTCCCGGTTTGCTGTTAGCTAATACCCCTATTTTGATAATTGCCTAGAATTCTCTGATCAAGATGGATGGTTGTGTATTGGGTGAGGATATCGCGAGACCTTAGACTAAAGGTAAGGGACTCCACTGGGCGCTTTCCCTGACCTTTTTCTGAAATCCCATTTCCTTCCTCGTTTTAAGGATGGTTGTGAAGCGATGCGCCGTCGTGAAAGTATAGTTTTTTTTATAACGGTAGGTATTGATATGCTAAATGAAAGTGGGGACCACACCCGGAGGGATCATCTCCTCCGATCCTTCCAAAGAAACTATCATAGCCATGCATTGGACCCTTAAAAAGGCTCAACGGGAGGGTGAGGGGGGTCGAAGGGCGTCGAAGGCAAAGGTGTGTCCCTAACGATGGGAGTGGAGGATGAAGAGCTGCTGGGAGCCGTGTTGGGTTTTGGAGGGTAAAGGGCGGAAGGCGGGATCACGAAAAGTAATTTCCGGTACAGCAACTTGAATTTTACCTAAATAGAACAGGAGGATGATCGATTGAGAACTATGACTAGGAGGCTAGGGATGTTCTAGCTGAGGTACGAGTCGTGGTGCTTAACTTCCCGGGATAAGACGGTACAAATGGGGAAACAACGGCATCCTTCTCGTTTCGAAGGAGTGGCGTAGCTTAAAAAATGTATCTTGCAAACTAAATGAAACCCATACCACGGTCCTAAGGATACCTTTGAAATATTTAAGTTGTTTCTTCCGTTCTTTATTTTCGTCTGCGTGAATATATATGGTAACTTAAGGAGTTCGAAACGTAACCAAACCTTTACCGTGATTTAAAGTAAGTAGAAAACAATTGCTTCTCAGTATACGAAGGTGGTTATTGAGTTGCTTGTGCAAATATGTAATGCTATGTAAAATAAAATTCAGAATTTTGAACATTTAGAATTAACAGTAATTTAGAACCAAAAAATATTATTATCAGTTATGGAGATATCATAATTTCCGAAACTAAAGTTAAAAACTTTTACTTGTATGTAAACGTTTAGGGACGATAATTTTCCTCGATAAATGTAATCAGTCATATGGTAAAGAATTTCATCCAATAGGCGCCCGTGAGAAAATTGGAAATTACAGATCAGAAACTCTAGGTATCTTCCTCGAAGCTCGTTAAGCCGAAAGGTTTGCTTATTTAAGTGCATTCTCTCCTCTTAGATGAGGATGTAGCATCCGCAACCATTAAAGGAGATCCCTACGTGATCAGGATTGGGAATGAAACCAATTTCGTTCCAAGAAGAGGGAGAAAAAGCAAGAGGAGTAGAGGCAAAACCAGAAGGAAAGAGTAGAATAGACAGAGGACGAGGAAGATTACCCCGTAAGGGGCGTTTAATTTTTTTCAGCAATAGATTGCGCAAGTGGACAGGTTGAATGGTTTAAAAGAGACCCCATATACGTGTTCGGGAGTACATCCTCATAATGGCAGAGACAGAAGGTGGGGTATTCTTCCCCCGTGCATCCGTAGAATGGCAAGAGAAGAAGCCATTGGATCCTGTCACAACAATAATATTCTCATCCTTCTTTGAGAGCCCTACACCCGCCTACCCGCGGCGCGGGAGAATGATCGCTATCTGCTTCTTCGTGTGGATGTTGGAGGAGGAAGTTGGGATGGGGAAGTACATCTGAGAGGTAGAAGGGTTGGTTTTCGTGAAGAAGTCAAAAGAAGTTGAGTTTCTATGAGCATTACTTTGGTTATTTTGTCTCTCTGAGAGCATTTATACGCTACCAAAATATCAAGTCTAAACCTCCTCTTCCTTTATAAACAACCAGTCTGTCACTAATCCTGGATAAACCAACATTTACCTTATCAATTGCAAGGAGAAAAAATTTTTGAACGAATTGGAATGTTTTGTCAACACGTAACAACTTAATAATATCTGATAAACAGTAAATTTAAGGATAGTAAATATTTACTTGCAAATTTAAAGCATCAAGAAGGAAAAGTAAAGAAACTTAGTTGACTGGAGTAATAGCTTGGAAACAAATATTTTCATCGGTAAAATACAAAAACAAAGTAAAGCGAATAGAGATTGAGTTGCCGCACCTTATTAATCCTATACGTGCAAATGCTCATGACGATACTGATTGCTTTACTCTCTTTTTTGTGGTCAACCATCTTTTTAATTTATACGAAGCGCATCACTAGTAATTGCCTTGTCACATTTATCTTCCACATCTTGAACGTTTAAGTAATCAAGTTGACTCGATAAGAATTCACTCTAAACTTTCTATTTGACAAATAGATCAATTTAAATATCTGATTAAATAGATAAAGTAAATTAAGTAAATAGATTAATTTAGATATCTGAGTTCTTATATATATATATATTTTTTTTTACCTGTATATTTTTGGAGGAAAGGATTTAATTTTTCTCCAGTGATATATGCACTTCATTCCTTTTCAATGAAATGCTGCCAAAAAGATTTCATGAGGTTGACAGGAATTAAGTAATATTTTTTATTCTTGTATCGTTATTTACAAAAAATGCATGATCATTGGGACAAATAAAAATATGCACTAAACATGTTAAAATATTATAAGAGGCTCTCATATTAGGGTCAGTGATGAGGTTTTTCAGCTAAATGTTCTCAGGGTATAAAATCATTGCAATCTATCCGCTTCGGATTTCTCATCTCTCCATGTTTCCACCATTTCCCCCTTCCCTCTTACTCTTATCTGCATGTGTTACAGAGTGTAGTCTGGGCTTCCGAGGAAGACTGGTAGCTCATCCGAGGTTGGACGTGCGATGTCTCCAGTGAGAGGAAAAATTAAGCGCTCCCACTGCAGTTAAGCAGTTTGTAAAAAAATAAAGAGTGGAGGACGATGGGGGTAGTGACACGAATTCTCACCAGGGATACCAACCGATAAGACCTAAAGGGAAAAGAGAGATCTCTTTTTCTCTCTCGTGTCTCTTTTGCGATCTTCTTTTTTTGTTCATATTTCGCCTTCCAGCAGTTGGTCGTGAATGAATGGGCCAGGTTTCCGATTATTTACGCACGACGCGGGAGGTAAAGTTAGTCATTAATCAAACCGGACGATTTTTTCCACGGAGAGGAGTTGAAAAAATGGCGGGTGGCAGTGAAAGTGAATGTCTAGGGAAAAAAGCGGTTGGGGTGGTCTTTTTTAACGAGGAAGAAGCTGAGGACTCATCTGTTCCGTTTTCTCAAGAAAAACGTGCGATAAATCTCGGAAAAAGGGGTAAATGTGTGCGAACAAACGTACGAGGAATTTTTTCAAATGGATGTTTGGAAGGACGTTTTTCTTCAATTCTCTAGCGTAAAAGATGACTATGACTATAACTAGTGAAATTTAAATGTAAGTACAACTTCAGGGAACTATCTAGTATTGGATGTTTCTGGATAGGATATTTACAAGATTCTTTCTACTTGTTCGTATTGTACTCGTACTTGCTCGTACGTACTTTCAGACGCATTTTCTTCTTGAGGAAAGTAAAATATAGTTACCAATGCAACTAATGGGTCTCTAGATTAGTAAGATTAAAAGTTATTACTCAAATAATAGAAATGTTACTTGTTTCTTAGTTCGTAACAAGACACGTCTTCTTCGTTTTCAAATAATCGTTGGATTATTTATTGGCTGTATATCACAACGTTTGCTCACTGAATTGAACATACTAGCCTTTTTCAAATAAACCAGTGCCCATTTATCACATCTATTTGACAAGTAATTTGTGTAATTTTAAAAATTATTCTCCTGATATGTTCGCAATAACTATTACTTATTTCAAACTTAATTAACTTAAACTTAATTAACTTAAAACTAAAAATTTAAGCCTTAGGTCCGCTTAAGATGATGAATACCAGACCTATTGCTGAATATTAGGTATGAGGTTCGTCTCAGAAAAGTTTAAAGGAATCAACATGAGATTAGTTAGCATTTATTGTCTAATCATTTAAGCAAAAATAGAATGTAAGATTTGCTGTGAATCGAAAAGTATCGAATCAATAGTTAAAGATAAATATCAATTCCTGTATTTCTATTCTTTAGTACGATTAATGGCTAAGAAATTCAGACTACACATTATAGTCATTAGTAGGATATTAATTTCAGACTTAAATGAGGGCAATTATTAAATCCAACTCTAATAATTCTTAATTTAGAATGTATGTTTTAATCAAACTTGTCTCATTTATCATTGTCTGTTTCAAGACTCATAAATTAAGAGAGAAATTGTTCTGTCGTGTTGGCTCAGCCTGTTAGAGCAACCACCCGGCAAGTGGGGGGATCCACTTCATAGCCTTCATATCTGATAACTGTAAAAAATGAGCCTTTAAAAAAAAATAAAGACATAGGGCATAACGTATGAATATTTTTAGAAAATCTAGGTTTTAGAATAGAATTGATTTCTTCTCCTATTTCTTACACTCTTCTTCTTTTTCAGATACTTATTACAAAACCTACACATAGGCATCCATTTTGCGTCTTCCATAAGATGAAGAATTACAGTATATTAAGACTGTGATATTTCACCAGATTTCTCGAATATTACGTTTTTTATAAAATACATCCTTTCCTTGGATTAATTTAAGAATTTGATGGTAAGCGAAAAATTTGAAACTGCTTTCCTATTTTTAGGAATAAATTCTGTGTTTATAGAATGAGTATTTCTTCCTAATAAGAGAAATCTACACTGCTTGTTGTGTCTTAGAAACGAAATCGCAAACACGTATGACCTTCAAGGAGTCATAGCCGAAATAAGGCATATTACTCGTGAATATGAGCAATGTGTTTTCATTTACTTCACAAGCGCCCTTCGCGAGATAATTCCGCGACGTAGCTCCACATAAAAAGTCTTCAAGGAGGTAAAGGATGGAATATCTCAGCAACTCACACATATTTTAATTTCTGACACTAAGCTAAAGCTCAACAATAACTGCCAACCTTTACGGGTGAAATGATTTCTCTTCCACGGGTTTTTCTTACCTTTTTTACCCAACGCTTTTGCGAATTTTTTCGCTCTTCAGATGGGAAGAAAGCTTGAAGAGGGCGAGAAGAGGAGGGGTGGGAAAATACGAGGGAGGCTTTTTTTAATAAAAAATGATTTATGAGTGCGTCCGTTTCCACCCTCGAGCGCAATATTTTACTTCGAATAGATACGGATAAATGAAATTCTAGTCAGTGAAAAGTGCACAAAAGTAGGTTTTTATCTTGTGGCCATTTATCTGCTTCCGTGTGTGTCCGTCCAAGAAGTCGAAGGGTACGGGACCTTTCTCTCCTTTTTCTTCCCGCGGGAAAGAAAGACTTTTCTGGAAAGAAGATTGTCACTCTCGCATCACCTAGAAGGCAGAAAGAGGGATCTGAAGGACCTAATTCCTCTCCCTCCATCCGGAAAGGGAGGGAAGGCACCGGGGGCGGTGGCGATGGAAGGCAGAAGGAATGGAAGCCAAATCCGCAAGACCGGAGAGATGGATGACCGAGTCGGAAGAGATACGGGGGGAGGAGGAGGTCTCAGCACCCCCCTTCGGTGGGGGGAAGGGGTGTAACGTTGGTCTTAAAAGAGGAGTATGAGGGCATTAGACGGGAATGGGAAGATGAAAAAAAGGGTGGTGGACTGCCGTGAAGAAATGGAACGGTTGGAATATTATTTTTTAAACGTCCATCCATTCCCAACAAACTCCGCATTTTTTCTCCCCCTTCCAGTTTCTTTTCTTCCCTTTTTTCCTTAAGGCCGGGATTTCTCACTGGGTTCCCGGAGCCATTCATTTTCATTGCCCCGCTCACCACTTCTTGCCTTCAGCAGTGACCGGTGACCAACGAGCAGAGAAGGAAGGCTGAAGAGTTTAAAGGAAGGAGTGAAGATAATTGGTTAATAGAAGGATGAGGATCGATTGATAATTCTTTAAATTGTACGGAGGGTAATTAAGCAGTGAAACGTTATGAAGAATCTTGGGAATGAAATCATCTATTTAAACTTATTAAAAAAATACTAATTCTACTTGCTTTAAGGGAAGATAGCAGTTTCGGTTGTTTAGTGTCTTTATCCTTTGAAATCCTGTTATTACAATTAATAATTACAATTTTATGCAGTAGGTAATGAATTTCGTTGCTTCTTCTGCATTTGACTATGAACGAAAGTAGTGAATTGTATACATTTTAACCGTTTAAATTATGTCAGGGACAGACATGTATTAGTAAGAGATATGGAAGAGTCATTTTCGTAATGATTTAGACAGTGGTTGGCACTGAAAAAATATATTCGATTGAAATGCCGCTTATTAATACGATACAAGAAAATCATTGTCGCAGTCGAGCGTAGATTATTAATCAGACATTGGTTCTATCTTCTAGTGAGTATTTTAAATTCATAGAAGTATGCGGAAATTACGTAAAGGAGAAAGTTATTCTTTGGAGAACGTGTCGAACTACACTACTCGATTGATGGATTGCATATTTTTAAAAATTTATTTAAAAAACCGGTGCCTAGATGTATTCTCCTTTCCTTGCACGTATGCTGTGAATTAAACATGTAATATTCTGCGAAAATAAAAAATAATGTAGTTCCTGGCATTAATAATGTACCAATGAAACAAAGCCTCGTATCAGTTGGTTGTGAAGCAAAAGAACATGAATTCCTTGTGCTACACATCAGTCTTTGAGTTCAAGAAAAGAGGGGTTTCCTTTAAAGCAATAAAGAAAGTATTAGGAATTGGAGAGAAGAATCGCTGGAGCAGAGAACTCGTAAAGATCGGAGGGAAGAAGACAAACGACATCGGAAAAACGCCTCTCGGAGTCGTGAATTCTCCTTCGGCGACCTGAGACTGGATGGAAGATAGGAGAAGAGAAAAACACAAAAGAGTGGAGAGGGGATAAAGTACAAGGGAGAGAGAAGTTTAGCAGAGCGGGAGAGAAAATTTTTAAGAAAGCCTAGAATGCATACAATAGAAAAGAAACAGTAGGAAATATGCTATCAATGACAATGAGTATGAACATCGGAAAAGAGCGTCGAGTTTGCTGATTTTTTTCTTCTTTTCGATGATTTAGAAATGCTGGGTATTAATTTTGCATGGAAAATTCCTCTATTATTAATGGACAATCATCTGCTTATAGATTTTCATTTGCCGGTGATACTTAATAGTTGACGATATAAATTCGAATTATCATTTTCCATCAATCTCTTAATGCGGACCGGTTATAATCTGTTATCACGGCCTAGTAAGTTTCTAAAAAATGCATTATTGGAGTGCAGAGAAGGAGGAAAGATAGGAGTATGAGAAGAGGGGTTTCAGTAATATTTCTTTTTGGTTGGAAAGAGAGCCATGGGAGTGGGAAAAAGAAAGAGACTTTGGCAAAAGATAAAGTCAAGGAGGAGATTTCTTGAGGATGAGGGAAAGAATGATCACTCTGTGTGGAGACCAATAGGAAGTGGAATACGTGGGGCAGAGAAAGAGCAAAAGGGGACGGAAAAGGAAGAAGATGAGTCCTATCGTAGATCAGAGAGAGGAATGGGGCGTGGAAGCGATCGATTTGATCCTAAGTTATCCAAAGAGATCTGCAGAGGCAGAATGATGTTGCTAAATAAATCGTGAGTGAGAAAGATTGAAGAGAGCACGGGGGGAGGGAAAGTAGAGAAACTGTGGAGCGTGGGTGACTTTATATTGACCGGAGAGATGTCTGGAATGATGGAGTGGGGAAAGGAGTTTAACTAACGCGTTTAAAGATAAAGGAGTCTGTACGCCTTGTTCTCCTTTCCCTGTCATTCGCTCTAATGAAGTAACTGTACATTTTGATGATTAGCGATTAAAACCGGTGAGGTACTACTACACTGTAGCATTATAGGAATCGATCAATAAATATCAATTAAATACGTATATAAACTAAAAAATAGATCCATATTAGATATCCCTGCTGAATAAAATTTTAAAATATCGTTAATATGATACATATTAAAACCCCATATAGAATATATAATTACCAATAATAATTCCGTTTTTCTTACATTTTCCTTTTAATAAGAACGGTTCTATTGTATGTGAATGTGTAACTTCAAGGTTTAAAAGGCTTTTTTAACAATCAAAATATGAAAAATGTAGGTATTATATAGTGTACTAAAATGTTCACGAATGTCTTGCAATAGTTCTAGATATAGGAAAATTAACACATATGCAATCAGTTGTGGAGTACCTTCATTTAGTTTTGTTCATCTTTAAAATCGATCATTGAAAAGTGTGTAAAGTTTTATAACAGACATGTTGTTGTAACTAACTTTTAGTCCTAAAATATCATTTTTTGATAATCAAACTGGTTAGCATACTATAACATTACCTGGCATTGTCATTAAAAGTTAATCAACTTAGCTTGACAGCAATTAACATATTTATTCGGTATCTAATGAACTATACTCCTCACTTCGGTTTCTGCTATGTTACTGTATTATGATCGGAGGCTATATATTTCTAACTTTCCATTTATGGAGGGATATAATTTACATGGTTTTCGTAGTCTTTCTGTATGTCTGTCTTTCTTCAAATTTACCTATTAAGATACGGGTAATTACTGTTGGACCATTCCGTCGATTTTTTGCAAATTTTCACATTCGACATTTTTAGCGCGGAGGAAAACGCTGCGGAGGTTTCACATAATAAGAAGATTGGACTTAATACCTGAATGTTGTCCGTAAGATATGAATGTAAATTTCGGCTCCATTTCTCCTGACTCAATTCTTTTACTAAATTAAGATAGACGTAATGGTCCTGGGAAAACGGAACCAATAATAGAACTGGAAGAGATATATAACAAAAAATATTATTTTTGCTGTGGAATATTATTTTCAATTCAGTTTTTGCTAAAATTTCGATTGAGTTCTCGAAAAAAATTTTTAAGTAACCCTTCACTACCAAAGCGAATGTTTAAGTTGGGTTTATAAAATTTCCCATAAAATGGGGAATTAAGTAGTAGTAGTAATGTTAAAAGTGCTTAGACAGCTAAGGTCATTTTGCACATCTATGCTCCCACCGGGAATCGAACCCGGGACCCGGGACGGAAAGTCGAAAGCGTGACCTACTTGTCTATCCGGAAGCTCAAATGGGGAATTAGACAGGCTCATCTAGAATTAATAGTAAGAATATCATAGTCCTTGCTATAAGGATCCCTTGTATTCAAGTTGAATAATGTTCTATCAGGTCTAAGCGGAGATCGCTATATGTTTTAGAGGTCAATTGAGTAAGCAAACACATCACTTTTGGCAGAAATCAATGGTCTAAGTCACTTTTTTATTGCGTGAAGTAACATTTCAAATATTTTCAGTCTAGATGAATCAAATAAACCGAACCTATGGAGAGCCTGAACCAGGTCTGTGCAAAATACGGCCTGCGGGCAACGCACGACCCGCAATGGGGTTTTTGGGAACTTATCTTGTAATAAAATGATTATTTACAAAAATTATGATTTATTTAAAAGCTAGAAAATATTTTTTAAGCTACCGTTTAGTCCCAAATATCGAAATCATCGCTTCTGAAATTGATTAATAATGAATTACATTTTTATTCTAATTTTTATGTTTAGTAATTATTCTCAGAAAACTGAAAATAAGCTTAATTTTCCGAACATTCTCCCATTACGACCCGTGGTCATTCTTTATGTTATTTATCTATGGACCTTTCCCTTTTTTTCACGGCCTAGAGATCAGAGTATTTTCATATAAGCATTGCCTTATGTTACGAATTCATCTTTCCTCTTTGCTTTTCAAAGGCACAATTTGTCAGATATCTCCTCTCCGAATGTCTTACGCAAGCTACATGGATTCGAAAAATCTCTCGTTGGCTTGGGAATTTTTACCTTTCACACATCTTATACGAACCCTCCCTCACTCCGGCATACACACACATTTCATAGGTGTCACTGTAAATTCTCTTATTTCTCGGAACCAATTCTCCGATCGAAACACCTTACTTAGTAGGGATAGCTTTCCCTCTCCTTCACTCCTGAATCCCTAACTGGAAAGAGAGGCCATGGACTCGGTCCAAAAAAAGGAGGGAGAGAAAGACCCGCACCGTCCGTAAACTTCAACCTTTCCAACCCTCTCTCCATCGGCCCTCTTTACCGTTCGAAAAAAGCAACCCCTAAAGGAAGGAGGTATGCCTCCGCCCACAAAAGGGTGATGCTGAGTAGGTAACTTTCAGGGAGAGAGAGAGCTTTAGGGGCGAGGAGAGGAAAGGGGGTTTCAGAGAAGACTTTTATGGACTCCCCTCCCGTTCATTGTGCCAGCCAGTCACACAAACTCACTTCTTTATTTCCACCCACGCGGAGACACTCTTTCGCCCCTTCCACCCACTCTCTCTTTCTGCACCAAGGCGTCGCCAACAACCTTCTCTCTCTCTCTCTCTCTGTGCCCTTTTTCCCAACTCTCTATTGCTTTACTTTCTGTTTCCTTCCGTCTTTCATCAATTCCCTCATTTCGTTTTTATTGGCGACTCTCTTTCATATAATTACGCGGTTAGTCTTATATTTCATTCTTTGCCCTTGAATACCCTTAATTTCTTTAAAAAGGCCAGCTTAAGGTACAGCAATCTGCTTCGGACGAAATTTCGGGTTACCCAAGTTGCAGTTGAAATGCAGTCAGCATTTAATGTTTGAATTCTAGTGACAATCGCTCTTCATACCAACACAGAACATCACGTTTCATAAACTTAGAAGAGTGATATATCGATTAATTCAATATTGATCACAAGATGCTCTAGTCTAACTGATGTATTAAAAAGGTAGCCTTTTACTACACGATGAACGTGAGCATGATAATCGTTTTCGATATTAATATCGAATTCCTTCGATAGTCTGAATCGAACTACCGGAAACAAATTAAAATACGGTACTGGTGTAATAAATACCCAACTCTCTCTTTTGCCTGAATTATATTTGCCTCTTCAATCTTTGTTTTTTCACTCCTCTGAAAACGTGACATAGATATGCCTCATTTATCTATCTTGATAATTTGTAACGAATTTCAGTATTGTAGTAACAATTTCAAAATAATGCTATGCCTTCCTGGTGTTTACTATGTCTACAGAGAACATTCACTGTTTGGGAATTTTCAGTATTAAAGTTAAAATAAAAATGTATGAATAATGATACCCGTTTAAAGTTTCTGAAAGCCACACTGTGTAGTTGATATATCAGATAGAATAAATGTGGATAATCCGAAGAATAAATTCGATTATGTTGAATCTTCATTAATTTGTCTTCTTTTTCCTTTTTCTTATATCTTACCACGC
Source organism: Ladona fulva (assembly GCA_000376725.2). Lineage (NCBI taxonomy): Eukaryota > Metazoa > Arthropoda > Insecta > Odonata > Libellulidae > Ladona > Ladona fulva. The sequence continues at coordinate 258,797 of KZ308514.1, forward strand.
TATCTGTGCTATTCAATTTCATACTTCTGTTTTCTTTAGCACTATTCTTCTGATATTCACATCTCATCCCATTTATCTCTGTGTCATCTTAACCTTTTCTTCACTCTTTCACTCATGTTATGGGTTCCTATCATTGTGTTTCTTTCTCTTTAATTCCTTCCAGAGATCTCTTCTCAGTAAAATTCCTATTTTTTATATTTTTTATTACAATGTTTCATCAGGTATTTGCACTTCCTATTGGCTAATTATCCCATATAAAATAAAGACCACTGATTACTTTTTCGTAGACACCTGCTGAGTTACACTATTATTTCAATACAATTTTGTACAAATTTTCATTTATAACTATAAATCCTTTTACTGAGGCTCCATAGTAAGGTATACTTCGATAAAAGACGATCATGTTCCTGTTTTGCTTCCGTAAGTCCTATTATCGAGTTTTGGTTCACAATTTTCATAAGAAAATTTTATAATAACTTCCATTAAAAGAAAATTGCTTTGTACCTGGAAAAGTCTTTATTTTTTATGCATAAAAGCATGAAATCCATTTGATTAATTTTCTTGCGTTCTTGCGTTTTCAGGGTTGGGAATCGCGTTTTCATGGATTTCTTTCTAATTTAAAAGCTTCAGCTTCTGTAAGACAAACTTCACTTGAAAGTTAGAAATTCAACTTTTTTTGAGAAAGAGAAACAATTTTCCTTTCTCTAAAAAAATAAATTCGATTGATACATGCCGGTAGGTAAAAAATTTACCAACATTAGTCCCATTAAAAAATTCCTAATATTTTTTTAAATATGAACATCAGTTGGAAAAAAACAAAAACTACATTGTACCACTTTCGCCTGTACTGAAACCACCGAGTAGAAATTTGCTTCCATTAGCAATTTCGAAATATAGAGATATTGGATGTTCGTAATTGATTGGTGATTTCCCTGATATTTTATGTTTGTTGTTTTCCAATACTTTCTCAGGTTAAAGTTCTGGTTCTCGTATAACGTAAGTTGAGCAAGGAAAGGCATATAAAATAGCCTCGAAAGGAATCTCGCTCGATGATAAATAAAAAGTGCTTTCTAGTGTGTTAAGGTAAACGTATGTTGCTTTCTGACTCAAGGAGTTAAGGCCGAGATATTTCTTCTCGATTCCGATTTAAATTCCTGTTTAAAAGAAGTGTAAAAAACCAAATTTATATTATATGATGTAAATAAACGATAAACCCACGCAAATTCTGAGCTGCACTACACAAAAGAAATGTAAAATTTTGCTTTAAACTTACATATTTACAGCATCGTGTCAGGATATGATTCAGATTTATTCAGTATTAGAAAATGTGTGGCGATAAATTTCCAATTTTTATGTAAATTCATGAATGTAAACTTCAATAACAAGAAGTAGAAAGCGTTTCCGTAAAAACCTTATACTTATAATCCATTCGTTTCCAAGAGAGTCTGCCGCAAAACTATCCTATAAAGGATAAAACACGAAAGCATTCCGCGAACAGGAACAAATTTTCAAATCTCACGCTTCGATAAGCGCGAGGGAAATGATTTGCGGCGTCTGCACGCCAAACGAGGAAAAATAAACAAACTTCGGCGTAAAGTAGCTCACTCCTTACGCTCATACGCGGAATGTATGAGCTGAATCAGGAGAAAACCATCTCGAAAACCATCTCGAAAACCAGCGTATTCAATCCGGTCGCCTCCCGCTCTATTTGTACGCCTCTCGGCAGATATAAAGGGTAGAATTTCCGATAATTTATGCCTAGACGACGCGAAGAAATACTTCGAGTAGCTGAGGTTTTTCCTCTCACTGTGTTTGGAATATCTGCGCAAAACGTGCGTAGTTATGAAGCATTTTCCATCTCTCTTCCTACATCGCTAACGACCTCGATAAAGGCAGCCGAGAAAGCGAGAGGCAGTTGCAAATCGTCCTCCCGAAGGTGTACGTCTCAATTGCTCGGACAGTCGTAAAAAATTCCCGGCTTCATAAGATACGTTCGTCGCGTGACACTAACAGGCCCTCGCGTGATGGAGGACTCCACTTATAAGTCACATTATTATGAAGCGGAAACTGGAATCTTCCCTATAAGATTTTTTATGGAGACGTGGAGCGTAAGAATGTGCGCGCGGCCGAGTATTTCAGGGGCCATTCATCGAGTCTTAGCAGTTACGGTTGACCACACACTGGCCGTAAATACTATGAGACGCCGCTCCCACTTTCCATTCGACTCTATGGTACACAATAGCGGACAATATTTTCGAAGACCCGATGCTTTAGATGGACGTAAAATCCGTAAATTCCCTTCCTCGTGGCCATTTTATTTATTTACTTGGAGAGAAATGGGATTTTTTGTTCTTTTTATTTCTTTTCAGAATTACGAGAAACGAATACGAAATACGTAAACAAGAATCAGGTTGATTATGAGTCTATGAATACTACTGTCGCCCTAGGGTTTGCCTCCTCGCTTTTTAATGGCAAACCGTAGTACGGGAATGCGCTAGCAATGATAGGAGAGTATTACTCAGATGCGTTAGGACGCAGGATGGGAATCTCCAGAAGATAGAGTAGTAGTTGTTGTTGTTAATAGTGCTTCGACAGCTTAGGTCATTTCGCACGTAGGCCCCCACCGGGAATCGAACCCGGGACCGCTTTCATTGACGTCGAACGCGTTGTCCACTTGGCTATTGGGAGCCCCTCCAGAAGATAGAATATTTAAACAAATTCACTGGCACTGTTCTGAAACCTAGATAAAATTTTTAATGCACTTTATAAGAATGCATTACAAATTTTATCGTGAAATAATGTTTCATTTTTGAAATCTGATGTCTATTGGATTCCCTTTACAAAATTTAAATATTTAGACAATTACGTGAGAATACGTTTCTCTTTGTTCAATTCATAACTTTGAGGAATTAAATAACATCATTTCTTTTGAATAAGCTCGGAGGGACCAATGGTTGTGTTTTATGGTGTTTATCTATCTACCAATGTGAAATTTCATTCCATCCTCAATGAATTGAAAGGTAAGTCAATTTTAAATTTCAAAGTAATTTTAAATTGGGCTTGAAAAATCCTGCTGTTTAATGGAAAATTTGCCCATCTCGTTATTTATTTAGAAGTTAACAGAAAAGTTATTTTAATGCGAAATTTAGCGGGCGTTATGAAAAATTAAAAATATATTATTGCTCTATTGATATTGTCAATTGTGAAAGCATTTCCTTTGGAAAAATCTTCATTAAAATTTGGATTACTAACGGAGGTAATCTTTACCTACTTATTACGGTTAATTGGTGTATTACGTATAATATATTTATGTTTATTAATATTTATTAGAAGAAGGAAAGGATTTGCATAGCACTCATCGATAATTACTGTGGAAATAATTTTAAATGCATATTTTAGACGATATAATCAAATCCAAAACCCATTAGACCAAACCTCTTAATCCTATTTAAATAATGATTCCTTTCCCGGCTTCTCTCGAAAGAACCGCAGCCCACGTAAAGTCGTAAAGAATTTCTCACTCCTGAATTTAAACATTGTATCGGTTGTGCATCGTGGCTGTAAACCGAGTCTGTGGAACGTGGCCGCTGCGCGCGGAATTAAGATGTCGCCTTCAAGACGACTATTCCGTCCCCCGCAACCTTTGAAAGAAACGCGAGTTATATAAAGGAAACCCTTGAGGAGGTAAAACCTTCCTCTGCCCACCACTACGCCCTCTCACCAAATGGAGACCCCTTCCATAGTTCCTCTTACTACGCACCACAGGGGATGAAAGAGGGGCAGAAATTCTCACTCCCACGTCGCATATGACGAAAACACCCACTCCACTGAACCCTTACCTCTTTTATTGTGTACTCCCGGACAAGGAGTTATGCGAAGTCCCGTGTACGCCCGTTTCCAGCGTGGGGATGAGTTGGGGAAGGAGTGTTGGGTCCACATCGTAGCTCTCCCGTCCCCTCTTTCTCCCGATTTCCCGCTCTCGCACTATCTCATCCGGGACTCTTTTTTCCTTGTTATCTTCATTCTTCCCTCCGTTTTTTTTTTTCTACGCCCTCCTGCTCGGTACACAGTGTCCTATCCTTCAGCATGGGGGACGGGATATAGTTGTTTCCCTTTTTCTCACCTATATTTTGGTGAGTTTAGTCTTACTGGCTTCGAATAAATTCAGAAATGCAAACTTATTTACGGATGCTTATAATACTTAGCGCGACGGCATTCGGGTTAACAATTACATTATTAGATCATAATAATCGGAATTTGTAATGCATTAATGGATGCAATGTGCTGAGATAATTTTTTTTTATTTTACGGAATGTTGGAAACAGGCTACCACTAAAATCAGCATTTGATATTAAAGTGATTTAATAGCAGCACCCACCAAAAACAAACTTTTTGGACTATGTATTCATATCACCATATCAATTCTCGATTCACTTCCCACCATTTAGGTATGCCATATCCAGCGCATTCTTCGTACAGATTTTAAAGTATACTGCTTTGCCTGAAGCAACTAACGGGCTTTCGTAATACGACGGTACTTACCAATTTGAAACATAATATATTAAACCGTATGACTATAAGTATTATATTAATTTCTTTTGTTATCCAATGTTTCTCTTGGTCATTTTCTATTTTCTCTTTTAATTTGGTTCTGGAATTATGGAAATCTGCAAATCTTGGCTCTTACTCATAATATGAAAGTTTTACCGTATCTCACGAGAGATTGGAAAACGATACCTTTAAGCACTGAGTAATTTATTTCTTAAAATTCATACACGTACGTTTTGGTCAACCTTTTCTGGCATTCCCACCTATTTCGTGATCTATTATGATCTGTTACTCTAATGAAACGTGCAATAATTCGTAAAATATGACGGAAAAATGAGCATTGACAAAATTCTTTATCAGCCATTCCTGATTCAAGCATTCCGAAGATTCGATCTCGTAAAATAGTCTTATACACTGTTTGTAACAACTACTCGAGATAATGTAAGAAGGACAAGTTCTATGAGTGATTTCATGGCGACACGATGGAGTGGACCATCGCCGACCTTTTATGAAAACTGGCAACGGCAAAGAACTCCACAATAAGGAGCTGTACGTTTCCCCCGTCGCCGACTGTCCGGTGTTGTGCTTCTTCCGTTTATGGGGTGGCGAATAAAGACTTCTCCGTCGCTTATATGAGCCCGTTTAGGGAGAGGGGGTTTTCTTCGCAGCTTCCTTAAACACGCTCTTCGGGGACGTATGGGGTCTTGAAAAATTGCACCGCGACTGCTAACATGGGCACCTCGTGACAATGGGGAAACTTCAGGAATGTGTGCGCGAGGAGGGAACGCAAAGGAACGATTTATCGCTTTGAAATTAATCATTTCACATTGTGCTTCGGTTACCGCGTCTCCTTTTTTATTTATATTTTATAACAGCCGTGGAAAGAGCGGATGCGTGGATACTCGCCGTCCAATTACTCATTTTATCTCTTTTGTTTTATTTAGCGCGACGCTGACCATTATTTTTGGCGGCTAAAATTTTTAAGTCCGGTGGTAATGAATCTTCTGAAGTCTCCTCTCCGGAGTATATGTTTTTTACTTTTATATTTCCGTGGAGATATGAAATGAAATAAAACCACGTCCGGATGCTGAATCCAAATGGAGGTCCTCTTACGTCACTGAATTTATATATGTCTGACTTGGACGATTTTCCCGGTCTAATTTTTTAAATTTCAGCGTCACGCATCCCTTTAACTTGTTGATAACGTGGTCGTTAGGTGTACTATACAATTTCGGGGAACGAGAATGTCCCTTGAGCTAATTTAGATTCAAAGAACCTCAAAACATACATTCGTTAGCTCTAGTGTGACGATCTTATTCTTCTGAAAGGATAAATTCAGACGTCGATTCTTAATCTTAAACCAAGCATGGAGTATATTTGTAGTAGTATTGTTGAAAGTGATTCGACAGTTGATGCCATTTTCCACATATGAGCTTCCAACGGGAATCGAACCCGGGCCCGCTTTCGACAAAAACGCGCTACACACTTGCCTATCCGGAAGCCCTGAGGTTGATTTTCAATTCGAAAGATGCTCTTAAAAAAGATAGTTGAGGACTGTAAGTACTCAATTACCTAAAACTTGGTAGGACAGAAAACTTTTAAAATCGAGTAAAATGCAAACACAAATATAGCATCAATGAGCTGATGATGCTACTCCAAATTTTTGAATAAATATTGCACGACGTAATTGGTATGTTTCGCAACTTTATTACAAGAGAAAATTAGTGATATCCTTTATTTCTTATAGCGTTTAATATATCATTTATTACTATTCGAAATGGCTGATATCATGTTCAGACAATTGAAAATGCCGTCTAATTAAAATTAATTTTATGATATTCAAGTATTCTCGGAGCGAAAATATTCCAAAGATAACGTTAATAATTGGTCCAGAACAAATTTCTAGGCTCCCAGATAGTCAAGTGGACAACGCGTTCGACTCTGGTGAAAGCGGTCCCGGGTTCGATTCCCGGTGGGGGTTCACGTGCGAAATGACCTTAGCTGTCGAAGTACTTTTATAAATACTACTACTAATTTCTACTCGGAAAAGCCCTTTGTTCTTGTGGCATATTAAAACAGTAATTTTAACTTTGATGAAATTGATAGAGCAACTTACCCTGAGAACAGATTCGTTCGATAACAGTACCTGTTTATGAATTATAAATATCAATATCAGTTACAAATAAAATTGAGTACTTTCAAACGTTGAGTTCAACCTCAATGACGATATCATGGAGAAAAAATCATGCACAGATATGTCGTTTATGAGTCAGGATTCATCATCAAAATACTAAAAGAATATTTATTTTTTATCACATTTAAAATTATATATTTTAACAATAGCATGGTAATTCCGGGTTCCACCGCATTAATATTGGCTCGTTGTGACGACGCGTCGTCACAACGACGAGGATGTTATGAACGAAGAAGCTACTTAAGAATAACATGGAGTCCATAGAGCCATACTCCAACCCAGGAAATCAAGAAATATATTTACCGTGGTATAGTACAGAATATTGATTAACATGGAAAAAAAACTACAACCAATGAGAAAGAGAGTGCGAGATAATAACTTAAGAATTTGGCCATATTTTGTCATCTATACAAGGCAAGAGAGAAAAGGAAACGGAGATGATTACGTTTTCACATATCGTTGTGCGATAGACGCAGCAGATAGGATGGATGAATATATAAACGAACATCCTGGATGAGAAAAAGGAATATTAGGGTAGCAAAAGTTAAGTGAGATAAGAACTCCATCACTAACATTGCAAAATATGTCATGAGGGTTATAAAGGAAATGTAGATTGGAAAGACGAAGACCAGAGAGAGGACGGTAAGCTCTGACTTCGAAAACGGCTGACAAAGAAATCTGCTGTAAATAAATTACAACATTAAATTCATCTGATTAGACCGTCATCACCGTCGATAATCATCAAACAAGATGTAGATAACATCAGGTAGCATCTTGATGCCAAGTTGCCACTCTTCTCCAAAGCCTTTCAGTTCGTCCGTTTCTTAGCCTTCCATAGTAATATTCCTTTGTCACTAGCATAAATAAATATCCACGCGACTGTCTAGAAATCTTTTTGAAATGATTCATCACGAAAGATAATCAGCTCTCTTCCTACTCCTATGAACGTTAGGAATGTTGGTCGGGAAAGGAAAAATGCTGAATGTCTATTGAAAGAATATTTTGCTTTGTGGTAATGGCTTCAAATTTTGAATTTGTAACGAAAAGATTATTCATGGTCTCATGCGTCTCATTTGATTCTCGTTCTCATTTGATTCTCGTAGTGAAATTAGATAATATCGCCGGAACTCCCTCTATGACTTTTTCTATACTTGGGATTCTCTCATACCCTGTGGCCTACGCCCTGTCTCCGGGGTCGCATTTTCGAACGGCGGGTGGTGAAGAAATGAGGGGGCCGACAGCAGAGGAGAAAAAGAAAAGCGTGGGAAGAAGGAAGGGAAGGAGAGGGAAGGACGTGAGAAAGAAGCGTGGGATGGAAAGGAGAGAAATAAAGGAGCAGGTTTTCGTGAGGAAAAAAAGCGACTCGACTATTCATTGCAATTTTCATAATGTGAGGGATTATTGCAAATATAGGTACAGCAACGGCTACCGAGGTTAATATAGGGAGTAGGAGACTACATAATTCAACGCATATATATGGTTGATTCGTTCGCGTATTCCAATGCAGCTAAATCTTTTATTGTAAGATGTTTTTATAGTAATTCCGAATATATTTCTGCACTGATTATATATTTTATGTATAATCAGTGCAGAAATATTATATATTTTCCGTGTAAAAATTGTGTATACTTTTAAAATTGGGATAGAAGAATTGGCCAAGAAATTCATACCTGAAACTGCGTTTGGATCAAACATTTATGACTTCTAATACGATATGTGCCCTCTGAAACGATTTTGCAAAATTGAATAAACAATGTGTTTATTGTGATCGTATACTATCTTTCATTTGAAGATTTCCATTTTACCAGGAAACTAAGCCAGGAGCATTTCCGAAGCCAGCGGCAAACTAATCAAAAAATATTTTATATATTCAGCTATATTTAAATAATTAATTACCATATTGTTTTTAGGAGAAAAGGTTGGCATGGTCTTGGAATTGAAAGCATTAATATAGTGAAAATGTAGCAAATTCGTTTCAACATTGTATTGGCGTCACATCCGTGTTTGCTATAAACACGATCACAAAGTTCTTCTTGAGAAGGAACTTGAACAGATCTGACTGTTTAAGCATGATAAACCTCTTGAGCGGTATCTCACAAGTCCCGCATGATACATCACGGAGATCCACGATAAAATCCTATGCGAGTGATATTCTCAGATGGCCTCGGAGAAAATGTTGGGGATTGAAATCTTTCTTTCCTTAGTGTTGACATGCCGTTGAAAACCAAGTAGTCATTGCTGAGGGGAGTCAAAAAATATGCCCCCGAAAGAGGGACTGCGCACTGATTTAATCTAGAGCTCTTTTAAGATTTCGGATTTCCTTCTCTGGACCAAAAATAAACCTTCAGGCGGTCGTAATGTATCCCAGAGCAGCTCGCATGGGGTAGGGTGGTGACTACTGAAGGAGGAAGGAAGGTGTCTGTGTGGAGGCTAAGAGGAGGCCCCCCGGGACGGAACTTTTTCAAAAGGAAGAAAAAGTGAAGTTCGCCTAACAACCGAGGCAATATTGCTGCCACAGGTGGACAATGCCGTGAAAGAAGTGGGGCGTCGCCGGGGCGTCGTTCAGGAGGCTTGATAGAGTAAACGTGCTTACTCCAAACTGTATATATCTAGTATAAGAGATCTGCTCCTTAGAAAACGAAAAGGTTCTAACCCCAAACAGAAAGGTGCTTTGGGTATTGATTTCGATTAGGAGTGAATGGAGAATATGAATTGATAAGGCATTGATTAGGAGTTTAAATTAGTAAAATGTTAGATATGTATCTCTTGCGGCGATGCCTAAGAAGGTATTAAGTAGGACGAGTGGACCTTTGAACAATATCGCTATATAATAGGATGTTTGAAATCAATTTCCATCTTTCATTCTAGGAAATATGGTTAATTCTAAATTTATCAGATTTCAGGATTGAGACTTCGAACTGTTTGCGAAACATTTTCTGTGGTCTTTAACTTCTTTTCCTATTTCTGTTCCGAAATATATAGTACTATAGAAAATGTTATGAAAAATAAGGGATGTAAAGTAAATTTATATATAGTTACCAAAAAGTGTATGGTGAATTCTAAAATTCTGAACGTCTTTTTAAGAATTGATGGTATGTACCTCATGAAAAATATTAATGGAACTCCAAAGAAAGATCGAAAAGTTACACATTATATAACGATAATGATTTAGGTACTATGGTTGTTATTATAGTGAATATTACTTGTTATGCGACATGGTTATCTATCATTGGTCGACGTAAAGGAAAATTTGAAGAAATAAAAACTTCGTTTCGACCGTTTACTATTCCTTAAGCATCTGTTCCCAAATAATGCCTCTTTTTTTCATTTCACGACATTTAGCCGCGTCAAGTACACTATTTTCATTCTAATGCGCACATTGAAAGTAAATGTTCAACATACTCCCTTTACTCAGTAAATTAGAAATCACGAACTCTTAAGATCTCCACACCTCGACATTAGGGTGCATGAAATGAGTTGATGTGCCTAGAAATATATTTTCTTCCGAAGTATCCTGAAAGATTTACAAACTTGAACGTTTCTGGAAGATCCGTAAGGTTTACACAAGGTAGTCCTGGAGGTAAGTTTTCGGTTTCTTTGTGAGAGTGTATGGATTTCGCAGAGGGGGGCAAAGTGGTAGGAGTGGCGGTGGTCAGGAGGATGGCGACCTTAAACCAATAATGGTGTTACCCCATTCTCGGATCACCCGGGGAGAAGTTGGTTTTAAGAATAGGGTCCGAGGCAATGGAAGGAAAGAAATGACCACCCGCCGGCACAGGAGACGACTTTTGGGAATTTTATTGGTGGCAGGTGTTGGGAGATATACGTGGGAGTATGTGAAAGAAATCTTTAGTAGGAAATGCAATGTTTTCTGAGATAAGTGCTTCCTGTAAAACGATAAAGGCTAAGATTGGAGAAGTGAGCTTCATTTGAGAGATATTCAGGTCGATAAGGTGGTAAGGATGATGATTGAATTGCCTCTCCATTACGCATCCCAAAATAGAAAAAGGTAGTGCTCTGAAAACGGCCCGATATATTTTCATGGATGAAATGAAAAACAAGAGAATGATTCAGTTTTTCATCCTCTTATGCAATCATTGCTGTGCGGTCATGCGTATAATTCTAATTCACCCCAAAAAATGTATAATAACCTAGGAGTTTTAAAGGCTAAGGCGTCCGGAAAGTACATTTAATGATAACCCAGTAATTACCTACGAATAGCTGAGAATTGAAAAATCATTTTTCTTCTAATCTATCTTCAGAGAATGGTGAATTTTTTATGCAAGAACTATCACTACTGTAATTTGATGAAGATAAATAAAATTGCTCTTGAAATAAGAGTTATGGGAGAAATATTTGCGCTTGGTTCAGATAATTTAATTCATGACTACTTTAGGGTTACGCACTGTAGTATGAGGAATGGGCAAGATTATGCAGGAGTAAAACTTTAGATGAGAGAATAAAGTCCGAAAATAAGATCGCTATAGCCATAAAGATCTTAAAAATGGAGACCGAGTAAAACTCTCGTCGAGCAGGTGAAAAGATCAGCTAACCGACGGAAGCTTATCGGCAAATTCGTTGACTCAAATTTTCAGAAGACATGCAGAAGCCAACGCGTAGTCTTAGATGGGGCTTTATCAGATGAAGTGGAAGTGACATCAGGGGTACCTCAGGGCAGTATTATTGGGCCGATATTATTCCTTATTTATATTAACGATATCGTAGACAACGTTAAGAGTAACGTAAGGCTCTTTGCGGACAACACACTTATATACAGAAAAATCCAAAACGCGGAGGTTCATTGATATTACAGAGTGATCTGGACGCTGTTACCAAATGTTGTAAAGATTGGCAGCTCAGTTTAAACGTAGCGAAATATGTAGCAATAAGCATGACCCGCTCCCCGATCAGAAGCGTGAGCCTAACTAACTCCCTATCACATTAGCGGTTCAGCGTTAGAATTCGCGAGTCAATACAAATATTTAGGTGTCGTTTTCAGAAGTAATTTATCATTTAAAACGCATGTACGAGATATAGTGGAGTCAGCCGATAGGACTCTGAGACTGTCTGACCGCGTTCTTGGAGGCAGTCAGTCGTGTTTCAAAGAGGTAGCTTATTTTTCACTAGTTCGTTCATTAGTTGAGTACTGCTGCGCGGTGTGGAATCCGCACGAGAAGGGTTTGATTTTGGAACTTGAGCGCGTACAACGTAGAGCGGCTCGTTTCGTTAAGGGAGACTACAGGTTCGGCAGCAGTGTATCAGATATGATTAAATCCCTCGGCTGGAATTGACGATAAAAGACTCGAGTTTTGGCACAGATTGTTCGAGAAATTCCTGAGTAGTGACTTACATGACGAAATACGCAACATAGTGATTCCTGCGCTTAGCGAACGCAATTTTCGAGACCAGACGTCGAAATAATTTCGTGAGATTATTGCACGAACGGATATTTATTATTGGTCTCTTTTCCAAATAGTATTAGACGCGTAAATAGGATGAATAATTAGGAACTTTGATGCATTAACACCCTCTGCCATAACCCGTACGGCGGTTTGAGGGGTATTTATAAGAATGTAAATGTGAAGACAATGCCATTCCGCTAAACAAGGAGCGCGATCATCGAGAGGCGACGACCAAGCGTTACAAGGAAATAACCGCTAAAACAGATTGTTATTTCTGGCCGTTCTTTCCGTTGAGCGTTAGAGATGCAAACAGGATAGATTAGGTTGTCTTTGGTGTTGACACACCCTCTGCCATTCGCCACTGGCGGCTTGCATGCTTTGATTCCAAATCTAAATCTAAAAACTAGAATTGCCAAATGTGCATGAAGAAGATTTAAGGTTCAACAGCAGTGTTTCAGCTACGATAGAGTCCCTCGGGTGGAATTCGATTAACGGTATAAGACTAAATTACTCACGAAAGCTATTCAAGGAGATTATCAGCACAGTTCTCATCGACGAGGTAATTGATTTTGCTATTTCAGCTAACAATGTCCAAGAAGAGAAATTCTTAAAGATGTTAGGCTACATACTCAGTTATCCGTAGATATTATTTATAGTTATCATTAGATGTTCAAGCTATATGTATATTTTCGTAAGGATAACCAGTCAATCCAGATTTAACACGATTCCACCATTTTACCTGGTCTGGTCATTGAATTATTGCCATAACTACTAACTGCGTTTTAGCCATTTACGGATGTTAAAAGATTCATCAAATACTATCGGAAATGAATCTTCCCGTCACAGGAACTAGCTTCTGTAAGCATTCGTTGTCTCACAATGGAAGCACAAGGGCAAAGCGAAAGGGTGAATGTACGGAGACAGCAGAAAAACAGGAGGATGGAGAGGTATGCAGGCTCTTCGGTTACGGAAGGAGTTGGGAGGAGTTATTCAGAGGACAACCGCATAGCAGCGAGCTTCTTTGACGATGACAGGAATAGATTAGACTGCCATACTCCTGTGATTGATAAATAAAATTCAGGGGCGTGGTCGAGAAAGCGATTGGAGAGAAGTGCCCACACGTCAATCCCTAGTTTACACACATGGAGAAGTTAATTGATAATTTGAGAGATGGACCGATTACCTCCATTATTAGGGGGATTTTAGTAGAGGAAGTCACCCCTTACAGGTGATAAAAATAAGGCAAATTTACTAAGTCTTAAATTAAATCATCTGAGTTTCAGCTCACACACATTAGAGAAAAATGCATTTCGTTGTTTATGTAACCCTTAATAAATCTAGAATTTCTCAAAGAAACTGTCGTTGGCAGTACGTCAATGAGATTTTTAGTAAGTACTTTACCGTTGAAAATTTAAAGTACTATGACTCAATTTATTCACTCGAAAATCAAAGTAACGTTTTATTATATAATAAAAGTAACTAACCTCTATAAATGAATGTTAGGAGAAGGAAAAGAAACAATAAAAATATAATCGTATTAATTTAACAATCCACATCTTTTATTCATAGAAAAAATTTCTTATTTCCTCATCTTTCAATTTTCATTATCTTGAACTTATGGTTGGTTTTCAGCTCTCCAACATTTTATTCCCTAGGATGACTTTCTCTTAGTAATCTCAACGCCACACCGTTATTGGAGCAATGCGATGCTAATACTAACAGCCGGAACATTGACAAGTACATCATTTACAGACAGGAACTTGGTGATGATTAATTCATGATTTAAAATTGTGCTCTTTTTTATCCCATTTTAAATATCTTCTTCAAATATTTAAGAAATATTCATGTTATCATTAAATTACTATTACTAATTAAATTTATATTTTCTGCTGCAATTTTATAGATTATGCTATTAGTATCCCATTTTAGGGAACATTTATCAGCCATATTCCATTAAACTTTTCATTGTGACTCCATGCTGAGATTTTTCTTAGAATAGTGGCAAAGCGAATTTAACTTTGTTAATTGATAGCCGCATTTGAACTTCATTTTTTGAGTTTATGATTGTTATAAGTTATTCTTTGTTTCTCTTTAATTATTTTGATTCGAGGAAAGGAAATATGGAACCGAATTAATCCACGTATACAATAAGCGGATTAGTATCAAGAACTATTCTTCTGCTGACTAGTTTTATCTTACCGAAGGAAGAGATATATAACCGAAAAAGTATCAATTGCTGCTTAAAGAATACAACTCCTTGTTAAATCGTTGATGCGCGTTTTACCTTTCCGACCGCATTAGCCTTCTGACTTTATTTCGCTGTAGACTTTATATGGCCATCACTGGAGATCAGTTGCGGAAGAATGGCGCGCATGGCTCTTAATTGAGAGGGCGCTAGACAAAGGGGCGCGAGAAGGCGATGTGACGTTTCGCTAGCCACAGAGAATGCAAAGATAACAATGGGAACATGGAGAGTGAAATATAATTGTGGAATATTTTCCCATATTATGATTTTTTGCCGCGATGCGTGTGCGTATCTGTGTGAGAGAAGGCGCGATCTACACGAGGACCGCTTACTCTGTCCCACCGCTCGTGACAAATTGCGAAAGTGCATGCTCCCCGAGGAAAGAAAGGCAAACTCGTTTGGGAATTTGGGATTGCTAGTGGCAAAAACAAAAGGTATTGCGGACCCAGAATATGAATGGGCGAAATCTGCATACGGGCGCAGAAAAGGGGTGGAATAGGTTGAGAGACATCTAGTGTCCATTTTTTGTCTTCAAAGTACACTGCTTTAGATTTAAGTGTCGCTTAGATGCGTGTATCCTCCAAGTTGAGTTGCTGGAACATTCTCCCTCTGTCTCGAAGGAATGCAGCGTGGGTATGGTCATCTTGACGGCCTTGCGCAGCCTTCCCCATCTAGCGGAGTTTCTTCAAGTCACCTTAAAAGAGATGGTAGACTTTTTAAGAATCATTTAGGAAATATTGGCATCATTAACAAAATGTAAATACCGTTTGGAATAATGAGTAAACCTTTCCTACGGGAGATCTATTGTGATTAAGTTCATTTTTCTCCATGAATTAATACTCATTTATTAAGCACGTTTAACATATCATTTTGACATTGATATCAGTGTCATTCAATGTTAATTTGAAGTTTTACATTTAAATATATCTGAAAGAAGAAACAAGGCAGTGTTTACATATACTTTCTTTGCTTCTCTCCGTATTTTTGTGAATCCATTTGGAGCAAGATACTTCTTGTTCAGAAGGCTATGGTCGATACCCGAAGCCGATCAATCCTGTCCATTAGCCATCAAATTAATAATTTACTGCATATTTCAATGAAATCATTTTATAACAGCTATTATTAATTAATATTCTCTTCTTTATTTTCGAAATAGATAGCCTTTTATTTAGTGCTCATGTCTTATAATTACGGATGAAATTTTCTCGCAACGTTATTAATAGATACTTATACGAAACAACACATAAAACAAGATATGGTACGATGAAATTGATTATATGTTATGCTTTACTGTTCGTTAGAGTGTCATGTAATTTGACGTATAGATAGACATGTTGGAAACAGTTATAGAAAACACTTATATCACTTGACAGATCCTAATCCACCAAAACCAAATAAAAACATTTGATGAACCCGTTATACACTGCTTTTCAAAACAAATCCATAATTATCACTCATGACGCTGATGTACAGTTCTACATGTTTTCTCTGCTTTTAATTCTTCAAGGTAGACCTGACGTGAAGTAAACTTTTACAAAACCTTTTCAAGCTCTCCCACGATATTAAGATGTTTCCTTGTACAAAAGCCCAAACAACAGCCATCCCTATTATGGTGGTTAAAGAGGAGTGGACAAGGTGGATGAACGCTTTCAAAAAGCCTTTTTAGCATTTAACACTGGAAGGTAGCCAGACCTGTGCTCCATCCTTTGGTTGATTGTCATTGGCGCTATCTCTAAGGAATCGTCGGCGGCCGCTGGCGCTGTCACCTCCGGCCATCGCGCTTCCCGGGGTGACGTCTACCACCAAACGATGAGGCATTAGACACGCGCTGCACTCAATTTACGCTAGATACCGGTATAAAAACCGGCAATAAATAGTTTCGAAAGAGGGAAAAAGGCGTGTAAACGAACTTTAAAATGTTCTTCCCTTTTCAGTCGTTTTTTATGAACATAAAGAAGCCGTTTATCACATCGCTTTCCTGTCCAAACTATAGTGTATGTCATACTTGTCGCTTGCAATCCCCCTCCCGAATCTTCATGTCCGTCAACTCACGTTTTAAACCTCGCGGCACGACTCTTTCCTATCTTCATGAAGACATTATTCCCGGTAGACATTTACTCTTCCTTAAATGCCCGAGAAAAAAGATGGCGATCGCGAAGAAAGTTTTATTTACCCAGTCCATTAGCAATTACAAGATCGCTTGTCGCAGACAAAAGATGTGACGCGTCCCGGAGGTGAGAATAAAAAACCGAGATGGAGATGATGGCTGACCGGTCGCCCGAATGAGCTATTAAATTATACGATTGTCGCGACGATAATTCCGTAACTAATTCAACTGTCAGTGTGTGTGCGTAGTGTAATTAATACTGAATTCGACAGTAGATGGCGCGATAGATGAGGGTTTGAAGAATGGAAACTGAAAGCGAAAATTACGCTTGTTTTATTCCTAAAAGGTGGTAATCGATTGTGTTAAAATGCATTCCTATGTTTTGGATGTTAGTTTTTCTTGATCTGGTTTGGTCACTTTCGGACGCAATAAAATTTCGACTCGAATGATTTCTGAAACGTTTTCGAGCTTGATTTATGCTATTGATTGTTTATTATAGAAGATGGATTTCGAATGGAGTTTATTATACCATGTCTTTATTTACAATTTTCCATTTTACTTTAGAGAAATGAGGAGTGTAATAAATGTGGCTGTGATTTATAGAGGCGATTGATTATCCTTTTGAGGAAGATTTTTTAATATTCCTAATAGAATTGATTTTTTGTACATACATACACATAAAAACTAAAATTGTAGCCAATTTACATAACTTGATTATAGTTACTGTATCAATAGTATCTTTTTAATACTCATCGCTGCTTTATTAATAATCAGTAAAGAAACTGCGCAACTAAGTGGATTTACCACCTCATCGGATAGCTGCAGAATATTATTATTATTAGACCCTTTAATGGCGAGGTTAGGCCCGAGTGGGCCTCTCTTCCACCTAACCTAATATTGTCCTATTTATCCTTTGAATGGCAACCTGGTCCGATATGTATCGCTGCTCTCCCTTCTCCTACGCATTTCCTATTCATAAGAAAGTTTTTTTCCGTTTCTTCATTGCACATCTCATCCCCATCCACTTAATCAATNGAAAACAGCGAGAAATAGAAATCAAAATTATAGAAAAGAAAAAAAAAACAAATGTTATAAAAAGAAAATATAAATCTTTTCTAAAGTTGAAAATGAAAATCAGATGCCGATGTGGTTTGCCAAGTATCTGTCCCATCGGTGTCATTAGTTGATACTGAGCAGAGCCTGAAATGAAGTTGGTGAGAATATTGAGGAATTTATACAGTTCTTGCGGTGTAATTCTACCCAATCTAAATTGATTTACCATTAAATATTTGACAAAAGGCAAGTTAATTATCAACAATAAATTTAATTGTAATGTCATCCAGCTAAGCTTCCAACCATTATATTTTGGTGTTCCCAGGTCTAAGAAACTCTTAAAGCATTCATTACATCATTTTTATCATGGTTATATGAAGATAAAAGACTGAAATTACAATCACTTTTTTGCTCATCGTTTATGATATTGGGGTGTTCTGGTAGAAAAAGGTGAAAATACAGGAGTGTGGGTAATTATCGGATGAAGAAAATGCAGGTTAGCTCTATCGCAGAGAAATTTCTCTCTTAAATGTAGGATTATCAGAAAAAGAAATTGAAGCATTCATTAGGGTATTTAGGGTTTTATATATAGACATTGGCGCATCCTAGGGGGAACGGTGCGAAGGTAGCGATAGTCCCTTTGGTGACTTTGTAGTCGCCAATAGCTGTGACTAGCAGTTTGTCTAAGATCTGACGAGAAGCTAGAATTTAAATCAGATCAGACATTCATCAGGACAAAATGGCTTTTTAAATGTTAATTGAGAATATATTCACAAGAAAATTGTCTTAAATCGCTTCCCGTTGGCATAGACCGCCACCCTCTGTAAACGAGTTTCAAGATCTGCTCCCGCACGGTATATAGGCAATGGGTATTCAAGGTAAGGATTTGAGGTAGTCACCATCAGGCTTTGGAATAATCCAATCATACGACGATCAATAAGAGTAGTGTGCAAATTTGTTTTTTATATCTTTTAGAGTTTATTGCGACAAAATATTCACCTGTAGTTAATTACTTCCTATAACAACACCTTTAGCTATTATCATATTATTTTACCCTTTATAGTTAGATTTCTTAAAAGAATTCATAGTAAGGATAATATTCAATGTATATTTAATCAAGATTTCACGAAAGGGTATTTTAGAAATGTAGTTCATTTACTATGTTATGTAACCCCAAAACGGAATCCTTGCGCAACTACTGTAATAGAACTGAAATGTCTCCTCCATTCCACCAAGTGACGCTTGACCACATCAATTTTATTTTAGCGTATATTTAATTTCAATTTCGTTTTTGAAAGAAATAAGTCATAAAAACTGAAGAATAGGTACTGAAACATTATTCGTAAAATCTCTGATATGATATTTTCAATTAATGTTAATCAAAACAATTCTTGATAATTAATAATAAATAAATTAATTAATGATTAATCCTAAACATTTTCCGATGGATAGTTCTGCGATAGTATTGCTTTTTAGATATAATATATGCAGCGATTGGGTAACTCGTTCGCCTTGGCTGAATTTTTCAGCATTCGTCACACAGCATCGATAAATAATTGATAGCTACCCAGATGGATTGATAACGGTTTCATAACGTTCTTGAAAGCCAATGATGGGGTTTGTGGAACCGATTTTCTGACCACATTTAACCCCTGTTATTACTCATCGGTCTGTACTTGTCTTTGCATTTGCTCTCAATTCATGAGATTTAGTTTATTTATGTTATACCATGAGATGATTTAGTTTATCAATGTTATAGATTACGGGGAAATCTAGCGAGAATCAGTTTCCAAGACATGATAAATTTTGAAAATTTTCTTTTCGGTTCGGTTCGGGCTCTTTCGTTCGCTTTATCGTAAGCAAAGTTGATGGAATAATTTCTATTCATTTAGTAGTGGTAGTAATAATTTTAAAAGTGCTTCTACAGCTCTCATTTCGCACTTGAACCCCCACCGGGAATCGAACCCGCGACCGCTTTCACCGAAGTCGAACCGTTGCCCACTTGGCTATACGGGAGCCACTTCTAATCATTTATGCAATTAAATAAGAACTACCAAATTTGAGGACACTTTTAGAGTTAATTCATTTTCAAATTAAGGTTTCATATCGAAAGGGTTTATTAGTTGTATTAAATATCTTATCATATCCGTCAATTTGAGAATCGAATAAAATGGTTGAGCCAAACCAAACCAAGGGATACTTCAGAAACTAAAGTGAAGAAATATAGTCAGAATGTTCCCGTAGGAAAATGTCTTCTTGTCCATCACTTGAACCTATTTTAAAACAAGATTTAGTGTAAGGTGCTGTAACAAAGCTTGTATTTCCAAGGATAATATTGGCGTTCGAAAATACAATCAGTCTTATAAACTCCCTGAAAGAAAGCATCGAATCTTCTAAATCCTCTCACAGTTGCTACTGTTGATTGAAACCGTTGCAAGATCGTAATTAAGAGAAACGTCGAATTTCTGACAGTAGAACATCTCCCTATGAATAAGCATTATATGCTTACATTATTAAACGAAGAATAGAATAACTCAACCTTTTTACCATATCTAAAACGTTCATAAAAGTGATCAATCTTCCCAGTGTCGATTCCTTGAAGAAATTTTCGCTAGCTCATCCTCCCTTCTCACATTCCTTCCTAACTAATCTTTTCATCGATTTCCCAGCGAGAAGACACCTGGGACCTTCGCCCTCCTATAAATAAGTTCCCCTCGCAAATCGAGACGACCAAGAAAGTGGCTGTGAGAAAAAGGGAAAAGAGGAATATTACCTACACGAAACAAGGGAAATAAGTTAGAAGATAGAAATTGTGAAAACGTAGGGGATAGGGAAATATGTTCTTTTCCAGTAAGGTATCACCATGAGATGTCGCAATAGGTTGAAAGGGTTGCATAATCTGCAGGGGACCTTACTTAGGGGTAGCATTTTGGCTCGGCGTGGGACATTCCTCGGAGGGTTGGGGTGCAAAGCCACCCAGGCGATCGCTTGGCTCCGATGTGCCAAATTTAGAGAGGCTGGGAAAGGGGAAGAGTAATGAGGAAGTGGAGTTTCGAAAGATTGGCCGGATATAAAAGAAAGGTTTCTCTGTGAAAGATAAAATGCTTCGTGGGGCCATAAATTTCTGCGCTGCAGGTTTTAACTCTTCTAGTCGTCGAAGCAGTTTAAAGAAGTTTGTGCGATGTAACGTATTAGTGCTGACGGAGGTATGGGCTGAGAAGGGGTGGTTAGAAAGCCTTCCAAGTGAACTATTGTAAGCAAGTCTAAAAAAATATTTTCTTAAATTATCCGCTGCCATCAAATCGCGGAAATGAAGGTTAAGTTAGATGGTCAAGGTGACTGACTGTGATTAAGATTCTGGAAAAATTTACTTATCATCATTATTTATTTTTTATTTTATCACGAGAAAATTTTTAACTAAAGTTTCCAAGGGGATGATATGAATTTATACTTATAAAAATCAATTATGTTATAAAATCTTTAATACTAAGGCAAATGTTAGGATTACTGTTGATTTTCAATTGTTTTTCTAATAATTTATCTGAGTCCTTCGTTTATTTTTCTAGCAGTTAACACGCCCCCACAAGATGTTACGACATTGATAAAGAAAGGCTCAGTATTTCAAAATATTCAGAGAAAATGATGAATTTATGTAGACTACATGGCTCTATCCGTCATGATAGTCATATCAATGACATTTTGCTACCAATGTATTGCGATAATAACTTACTATGTATAAATCAACGATGTGATAAATCAGAAGCCTGTTAAATTTTTCTTTTATCACCTAGTAAATGATCAGAGCAAAAGAAATTTTTAAGATGAAAGGTCGTATTATTAATAAAAAATTTTAATAATCCTTTTTTTACGCCAAATACGAAAAATGTTACTAATTTTTACGGATAAATAGCCCATAATTAAATCAATTCAGTTTATTCTAATGACATTTATCTATTTTTAAAAGGTAATCACCCCATTTTTATTTACTATGATAACTATAATGATTCTGTAGGATATTTACGATAAAATGGGATTTTCTCTAAAATGGTAACACAAGGCAGACTGTGACAGATTTCCCGTGGTATTTTCGTGGGTAATTGGATTCCCTAAAATGGAGAAAACGATAGTCGTCGGCTCAGAATGTAATTCTTTCTATCAGCTTTTGTTGAAAGCCTTGTTTTAAGCAATTAAGTGAAGAAAGACTTGGTCCATGTATAGAGTGAGCAGAAAAGCTATGGCTAATCAGATAACAAGGATAAGGATTGTCTCAATTGCCTCTCTTCTTGTTCGGTGGGAAACCAGCTTCGACATTTGGCTGCAATCAGATTGAAGGAAAGGACATTTAAAAAGTCAGACGAAGATTTGGAAGAAAACACGCTACCTACAAAGAGAGCAGAGCCTTGCTAAGTAATGGCTGTAGCTTCTGTGTGGAAGAACATTGCTAATTCTGAAAAATATAATAAGATTTATTATATGCACATCGAAAGAGAAGAATTTCTTAAATATACATTATAACCCCCTTATGAGAATATAGTCTCTATATTATAGAAATTCATCTCTTCAAAGAACTATATCCTCATGTTGTACCATCTATTTTCTAATAGTTCATTCAATAATAACAACAAACTAGTAGGATTGTGGTAACGTTCATAAGAAATAATGTTCTAAGCATACATCTTTTCTACCATATCCATCTTTTCATTGCAAAGGCACTGAAACGGTAGTACGTACGTATAATATATATTATATTAATGGTATCTAGCAATAATTAAAATTAGAAAACTAACGGCATTTCTTTCATTCAGTTCGATTATAAGAGAGTGAAACAGAATTCATAAACAGTATCAGAGTCTTGCTCTGTCTAAATAACCGCATCTATATTTGAAAGTTACTTAAATAGCATTTCATTTTGGGTTTTCATGTAACATGTTTATATCCTCTGCCATTAACAGAGTGTCTTAATTTTCTCAGTTATTTATCACAGTTTATATCCTCATATTTGCCGGAATTTGATTGCAAAGTAAATGTTTACGCGATCGGGAATATTACAAATATTCATATACAAAATTGTGACTTTTAAACTCCGTTAGCTTTGGACAAGAGATGATAAAGGAGTGACTCACATGTTTGCTTTTAGATAAAGAAGTGAAAGAGAAAAAAGTCTCATTGACTTTTTATTGCGGGCACCATTGAAATTGAAGTAGAGTTCTGTCGTCATAGCTTAGAGGTCAGAGCATCCGCCCGGAAAGCGTGAGACCCGGGTTCGATTCCCGGAGACGGCAGACTTCTTCTCTTTCATTTCTTCCGTTGTTAGCTTTGTTAATAAACCAGGTATTCGCGAGAAAGTAGAAAAAATTGTATATTTCGGAGAGGCAGTCAAAATAAAGAAAAATAAAAGATAGCATCTTCAGAAAATATTTATAATTCTGCTTGTAATGAGAAGTCACGAATTAACATGAAAACAATCTCTTCTCCATATCTACGCACATTTCTGCCCGGCTAGCCGCATATCGCAGCTGAAAGTGAATTTTTTATATCGACTGGTCGACTAACATCTATTTTCCCGACATTTCCACAATATCTGGCCGATGTATGCAGCTGGAGGAGGAGGCATTTCTACCAATTCCAAGTATCATTTTCTTACGAAAAATACGAACGGATGATTGCAAATATCCCAAGCAAAGTGGAATCTAAATTTCATTGACAACTTAAAAATCGAATCAGTAAGTTGTATGTAAAACCTTAAGTTTTGAAAATATATGTTCTGTAGTAAAAATATTGGATGCAAAAGTCCTAATAATTTCCTTCAAAGATTTATCAAATTAGATCAAAATGAGGGATCTACAACTGAGAAATGTGTCCAATGCTGTTTTTTAATTTTTAACTTGATGAATAAGAGGATAGTGTATGATATGGCATTCTTGATTAGAATAAACGTGTTCCCGAAAATCTTGGTGAAAATGAGGGAGGAATACGTTCATGGGAAACGTTTTTCAACAGTAAGCGATTTTTTTCCACTCTCCATATATGCGCAAATTAATGATAAATGTAACATGATGACGGTTATCGGTTTGAAATTTTTCTATAATTAATCATTTTTATTTCAAAAATCTTATCAGCGAGTGGAACTACTTTATATTCCTTCTTTTGACTTCAAATATTTATCTAATAATTAATTCGGAAGTGAAACCGGGCATGTTTGTACTAGAGCCGTAAGAATCACCTAGTATATTTCATATACTGTTAACCATGCGTTCCAACAAATCTAAAAAATACCATAATTATTCTAGCTCGCATATGCCAAATGTGCGCTTCTTTTTATGTGCATTATAAATACATAATATCTCTTAAGTATGGGATCCGGGATACCTAATTAAGTAGTCTTTTTCCTATCAAATGTGAGCAACCCTTAGTTCTGTTACTAAAGTCATGCATAGGAAATAGTTCACCTAAGACTTAAGAAATTATTTTTTGATAATCAAAAGTTTGCGATGAATTTGGCATCTGAATGATGATTACGTGATACAAATTAATATCTTTAGTACTATAGTAGTAATTATGGGAATAATAAAAAACGAGGCATACAATTTCAGGCTTCTTTTAATTTTGTAAATTTATGTTCAATGAACGCTGTTCGTAAGAGACATACCGTCATAATCGTATAAAAGTTTTAGAAATTTTCGTTTAAATATTATGTATGCTAAGTATCGTAAAAATAATCGGTGTAAGTATTTCACTCGTAAAATAAAAAGGGAATTCAGTAGTAAGGAAGGATAACGATAAATATTTAGAAACGTGAGGAGGTGGATTACACAGCAACAAATGGGCGTAAGATACGCAAGTAAGCGGAACACGATGCACATTTTTTGGACAAGGATTTTTATCCTCGTGGGGTGCAAAATGGGCATTTTTAGCAAAAGAGGGAGGGATTGGCTGGAAAAGTGTGATTTTTTCGGGGAATCGGACGCGAAGGGAGTAGCGGAGGATTGGGAAGGATAGGAAATGGAAGGGGAAAGAGAGATGGGAACGGTCGTTGGTTTACTGATAGGCTACGCCCTTTATCTCAAAGGGACCTCCATAATTTTTCAGAGGACCAAACATCGCAGAGGGGAATAAAAAAGGAGTACAGAAATCGCGAACAAAAAATACTAAAAAATCTAGGTTTGGGTCAGGAAACGAAAAAATGCCTGCTAAAAACGGGAATAAAATAACAGCGAAACTCCCAGGTGAGCGCGGATAAATCTTGGGCGAATTATATCTCGCCAGGACCATTTCTCTCTTACACCTTTTCCGACCCCCACTCTCACATACATACTCGTAGACACATGGTGATTTCGCATTCCATCTCCAGGAGAAAGCATTTCTGGAAATGCATTGGCCTTTTCTTTTGCCTCCACCTACTGATCCGCATTCATACACGAAATGCGTCATCCAAAGATAGTACCTGCCAGTTTTTGATGTAATGTGATGAATGTGATATTACATCTGTGAGCCCATCAACATTTAAAATTATAATGAAAATTTGCACTGTTGGTCAGATCAAATAGAATCGCGAATTCTAAAACTGTCTTCGATATCCGGGTTTATTACCCCCTTTCCTTTTTATAGTTTTACTTTATAGTTATGGGGATTTTGTTTTTGAATACATAAGAGAATCCATGAAATTTGCGAAATAATGACTGCACGAAAATAGGTATTAAAAACATAACTTTATATCAGTATACCCTGGGATTAATAAACACTGTACATAATACAACATTATCCTTGGTTAAATTTCCCTGATGACTTCTCTCTTTCTCTCGTATCTCTCGAAACTCTTTCGGTTTTATCCTTGTTTCTTCGCTTATTTCTTTCTTTTTACCCCTGAATACAGTTTAATTGCATTTCACTAAAAGATATAACATTGTCTTAAAGAAAATATACAATTGGTTATTGGTCATTGGTCTTAAAGATAATATACAATTAATTAAAAAATGAATTTATAAATAGAAGATATATTCTCCATCTTACCATCACGAGTTAGAATCATAAGGCTATCATAGCGCTGGATAAGATATTTTTGTAGATTAGACCGCTTTGCAGACTCCTGTTATACTCAGTTTCCTCAGTGATACTAATAAATAATCTGTTAAAGGTATAATACTGTAAAATGTACTGAATGTGTGATACATGGTCACGGTAGGGTAACAAATTATTCAATGCAAATATGCTAAAGCTAGAATTACAATTGAAGGCGTTTCATTGCTGAAAATCAAAATATATCAATTTCATAGTTCTCTTCAATATAGTACAATATCGTGATATCAACGTTATATGATTTTTGTTCTTTTGATGTTAGATACATTTTACTTTTTTATGTAAATGCTGATGTCTACTAACATCAATTTAAAAATCTTGTCTTGGAATCAATCCTAAAATGATGAAAAGAATAAGAAACACTTTTACACGTTTCTTATTCTTTTCATCATGAATAGCTACCACAAAGTTGAGGCCGAAGTAGTGGATTTTGCAATCCTAAAATATATATTCATTAAGATTTTTCCAAAGATTAGTGTATAATAAATACTTGGGAATAGTTTTTAGATATGAAGATTCATTGACCAACTCAATGACAGCAGTGGTAGGCCTCATTTGCAGATCGTTCGCCAATATTTAAAACAAATGATAGCCAGAACAACTGGAAAAAACAGTTAAATGACAATATGACACATTTGGCAGTCAGCATTTCATGAAGTGACAGCGCGCTCCAATTTCAGGAAGAGTACTTTCAATGCTCTACTTTTCATTTATTCTAAATTTAATCGAAAAACGCCGTATTCCTTTCACATTTATGGCTAAATTCTTCTATTGGAGATCAAACTCACGGAACTACAATACTGTATTTGAGCTAAGGCTCATATTCAGACTACATTTATTTTAACTGTCATGCGCGCCCTGTCGCCAATCTCACGTTTACCACCATTTAAGTTCGTTTATAACAGTTTTATACTCGTATTATTATTATTAATGTGGTATATTATTTATAGAATTTTGTGATAAGTTCCACAATTATGATCATGCTGTGGTTTCTCTCAATCCTGTTTTGCGATAACCTCAGCTTTCTGCACCACTGTGAGATTAGGAATATCGATCGCGTCACAATAATTTTACCCCAAGCCCATGTAAAAATTGGAAATAATGTCTTTTGCGTTGAATTTATGTCAATATTATGCTATTTCCCGAAATATTTCCTTCATCTGAGAGTGTTTTAACGTGAATTAATGGCGAAAATATTTAAATCTAACCAAAAATCAGAAAACTTACTGACAGAAAAATCATTGACATTACCATTCAATTGAAAGGAAACAACGCTACGCAATAAACACAAGAAACTCAACGCAATTCTAAATAAGTACTGTAACTTGAGCTCATGCATCCATCTATGCGCTCATTATAGTTGTCGCTGCCATCTTTCGGTAGCTTTCCTTCTTTCGGTAGTTTCTTTTCCTCTCATTTGCTTCCTCTCTCCCCCTCTCGAAGCCCCCCCGCGAGCACAAACTCACTCCCCCTATTATTTCTTCGGCACGCAAATACACGTCTTGCGGATAATATATGCGCGTCCGCCTTTTTAATGCGCCCTCATACATTTCCTAGAGCGGCAGGAAATCGCTCCCAGCCAGATAAGGTCCCCTTTTCCCAATGTCACGGGGACAACTCCAACGGCGGACCATGTCCTCAGTTCGATTCTCTTCCGCTATCCTTTCCCTATCTCTTTCTTTCCTTTATATTTGCTGATTTCAAATTCCCTCCTATCAATCATGGGAATGCCTTCCTCTTCGTTTATTAATTTTTTGAGAAAATTTCTCTTATATCAAGTGTACCATTCATCAGAGACCATACACAGTTCAGCCAAGTTAAACTGACGAATCTTCATAGTCAAATCAGTATTCAAATATTTGTTTTTGTTGGTGAGAGAAGTAAGATAAGTGGATTTGGTCGATATTCTCCATATTTATTTAATATATGACTGGCAAACTTTGACAAATTCTCTTAGATAGATTTTTAATCGAATCATTAGTAATATTTGAGCAAAATTATTGCAATTGACATGTTAGTGCTTATCTCCACATATCGGAAAAAATCCAAAATAAAAAAATACGAAAAACGGATAATGGAAGCTGGGAGACTAATATCTCCAAGACAGTGCTCCTGAGCAACCACATTTACAATATTTTACTTTTCACATTTACTATTTTAAAAGAACATTCAATTGCAACTTTGGGGCTCCTAGATAGCCAAGTGGGCAACGCGTTTGACTCCTATGAAAGCGGTCCCGGGTTTGATTGCCGATGGGAACCTACGTTCGTAATGACCTCAGCTCTCGAAGCACCTTTAACAATACTACTACTACGCAATTGCAACAAGCTTTCCTGAACACTTTCTCTAGCACTACTGACTCTCCCGGAATATAGCCTATCTCTTCCTATTTAAAATTGAAAACGAATACAGCTAAAAGCATAACTTTCATCGTTTTACTCTCACCGGCCCCCTCTTTTTCTCTGCCATTCGCCGTGATAAGGCCTTAACGGATGAGAAAATGGAAGAGGTAGAGATGGACGGTATAAAACATGCGAGGGGAGATAAGGTTGTTTTTGTTTTCCCTCACTCTCTCCATTTCTCTCGCTCCGCTCTTCTGGCGCCTCTGCAATTTTAAACGCCTCTGTGTATAAATAAGAATAAATAAATCCGGGGTAGACTCGATGCGACTTTTGTCTTTTTTCTACTTTCTCTTTCCACATCCTATCAACTATTTTTGAGGTCCTCGAGAACGGGAAGTGCACGGAAGGCTAACCTTTCCTATTTCGGCGTTCACAGTATGGTGCATACGGTGCTGATTTTTACAATCTTCAATTTTTTCCTCCTAGTCGACTCTTGGATATGATACTTTGGCTCTTTTGAGCCTCATATTAATTTAAATATCCTATATTCAAATAAATTTAGAAGCAAATAGTTAAACTTTTATGCACATATTTGAAATACCTGTTACAAAATTTCGATGAGTGGGTTGTTTCCAGTTTGTCTTTTAGTACAGGATAGAAAAATGTTTCTTTTGTTTAATTTTATCACAGCCTTTTTTGCGGTTCGATGAGGGAATCAACGGCAAATTTCTTACTCCTTCGTTCTCCATAGCTTTAGGTTGCTAATATTTAAGGATCCAGCCTTATGAATAACTTACTGGCAGATCTGATTTAACTCGCTATTGTTCAATCGTATCCCGAATATCCAAAGGGAATCAATTTTTCGTTCGTCCTGTTGATTTGTTAAAATCGCTCTATGAAGACAACTTTATCTTAACAATGGGACATGGAGACTTCAGCGTATTGTAACCCATCAGCAACTTAAGTTGAACGTTATTAGTTATTAATTTTAATATGCATATGGTACGGCAGAGAGAACCAAAAATAGATATTTGGAGATAAACACTCTATAGTCCAATATAAAATTGATGGTAGAATTTCACCCTCCTGTATGAATCAGTTATTAATCCTAGTAAATGAATTTTTTTGTCGTTTACATGTTTGTAAATCGATTCTCAAGTCACAAATGAACTCTAGTGATTGACTTTTTCTTTTCGATAAGCTTATATTTCTCTAGTTTATGATTAAAACCATACAAAATAATTCTGGGACATAATTTCATACGATATTAGATATAAAAAATATAAAATGTAAATGTGATGGGCTACTTCAGTTCACCTTAAAGACTATCTATGGAGAAACATTTCGGTAGAGGAAAATCGTTACTTTTGCTCCATAGTCACGGAAGAGATGTATAAAGGCTCGTAAACTTAGATAGACTAAAAGAGGGCCATCTATAGGATATATATGGCCCTCTTCTAGTCTATCTTAGTTCATCCAAAGTACACCTGAGTGGTCTAAGTGAAAATTCAGCTTCGCGAGATTACTTAGTGTAGAAAATGAGTAGTCAGCGCGGTGCTTGAAAGTGGTGTCCCGCGAGCCTCCTCGATGTATTATCCCGTGAAGGGGGGGTTAGAGTAATGAGGGGGAGGAGGGCGTAGAGGTCGTAGCCGCACTCCCCTAAATACTCGCGCCGCATCCACACTTTCGCATTTCTTTTTATCTTCGGCCACCCTCGCAATAAACCTGATGAGACGGCCCCTCCCTTGAGCAGCGGGAGCTGGGGGATTGCGGGTCGTAATATGGGTGAGTGGAGAGGGATGAAATAACGCGAGGGCACGCGGAGAAAGATATCCCGACCACGGACTCAGCCGCGACGCTCGGCGCATAAAAACGCGGCCTATCAGTGTTTTGTTTAGGACGACGACGCGGAGGGCTAACCCTCTCTCCTGACCCCATCCCCTCTCTACACAGTAAGGCCGCCGGCTTTATAGTCACCCGTCCTTCATTCAGCTGAGAAGATAAGGGGGGTTCCCTCCCTATTCCTGCAACCTACCCCCCTCCTCAATTCTCCCCCGCTATTACGGCCATCCTCTCGCTCAGACTTTTATATTTTCCCTCTTCTCTCTCTTTACCGCTTTTGCATATTTTAGGGAAAATATGCATAGCTGCGTTCGCGGAAAACTTTCGGTTAAGTGTGGCTCCGTTTTCACCG
The DNA here is from genome assembly GCA_000376725.2 of Ladona fulva. Classification (NCBI taxonomy): domain Eukaryota; kingdom Metazoa; phylum Arthropoda; class Insecta; order Odonata; family Libellulidae; genus Ladona; species Ladona fulva. The sequence continues at coordinate 288,958 of KZ308514.1, forward strand.
CTCCTCCATTTCTTTCTTTGAATCTATTTTTTCTAAGCCTGTGGATTCTATCCATGGACAGTGTTTTGGTGGATATTATACTAAAAGAGCATTCCTTAAATGTCGAAAGCTCAAATTTTTACTGAGTAAATAAAAATGCATCGCAAATTTTCATTCTCCATTAAATATATCACACATTTCACGAGATACACTTTCATTGATAGCAAAATATCGAAGCGATTCTCCAAAAATCACGCGTATTTATGGAAAAAATACGGCAGAGAAGCAAAATAAAACCTAGGAAACGGGTAAGGGTGATCTAGCGCAATATGGTGTGCACGCATGAAAATTCCCAATCACAAAGTCTCCTGATTGGCTTGGAAAAATGTTCTGCCGGGATAGCTCAACGGACAGAGCACCCGACCGGCAATTGGGAGACCCGGGTATCCCGGTCCCGTCAGACTTTTCTCAAGTCCATTCTTCTTTGGGACAAAATAAAACCCATAAATTATCTACTTTCTATTGTTTGGAGAAAACGTATAACAAAATTTTCATTTACAAAAAATTTACAGGGAAGCTGGTGTATCTTATTCTGCCGCAGAACCTTGAAATCATCTGTTAAAAATTTCTTTAACTTATATATAAGTAAGGCAGGTGTACGATAATCGAAAAAAATTAGGAGATACAACTAATTTTAATAACCAATATATGTAATTGAAAACTGCTTTGAATGCTAGCAGCTACATTCATTGGTGTGTTTTCAAAAAATGAGAGAAATATGTTTAGATGGGGATATGAGACATTTTTGAAGACTGTCTTTTTGTTAAATCAGTCTTTATGAGAAAAATTTCCTATAATTGTTTTGATAAAACCAAAAATATATGTGAATCTTGAGATCGTTCAATCAAGAGCTAAGACACAACAACGTTGAACGCGAAGAGATGAAAAGTTTGCGAAATCCGACTAAAAAAAGGAGTGATTCGGCACCGCTGGTCTTATAAGAGCCAATGAATGCGCAAAGAAATGCGCCTCCTCTTCACAGCTGTAACAATTCGGAGCGAATAAAAAAGCAAACATTCCGAGCCGAATCCGTCACGTCCACTTCACATCTTCATATCCTTTGTCTTCCCCGAATCGGAATGCGAACGCAATGAAGACACCACTCGGAAAACAAAAAATCGGTTCCGACATCGGATGAAAAGAAGGAATTCCTTCCGAAGCCGTTTTTAAGGACCGTGTCTGATTGCCTTTGCTCCTCAGCCGTCGACCCCACACGCCGCTCCTCCTCTAACGAACTGGAGTAGGAAAACTGGAAAGTCCTCCACAATCCTTTCCCTCCCTCCGCGCACTCCTTCACCTGCTTCCTAACCGATAGCACCTGCCCTTCGATACGCATTAGAGCGGCGCTTTATAGAAATTTCATCTCGTGAACTTCTCGTATGACTTCCGGAGACACGGGAATGGACGGCCGCATTCTATACTTTATGAGTAAGAGGTGACCGAATGACGAAATCCCTTATTAATCGTCGTCTCGGACTAGTAGGAGTGAACAGGGAAAATAGAATTCTCGGAGATCTTTATCATTTCTTTCCTCTCGTATGATTTGTGTGGCGATAATATTTTTAACTTCTTGATGCGCCGCAATCGAAGGCGAAGATCTCTTTTGGTGGTCATTATACAATTGCCGGCGCGTTCCCCGGACACGCATATCCCTCGTTACCGAAAACGTATGCCTAGGCAACGGGTTGTTAAGGGGTTTTTGTCGAGAAAAGAGAACAGTTATTATGGATTAGGGTAGGTGTTAGGGCACCAATTTGCACCTGATACCTTTGAATGAATAATCTTGGGCTGCCCTTCTTCCTCTACGCTGTTAGTGGGCTCCTAGATGAACTAAAAAACACCCCAGGGTCTCCGAGAAAACCTAAACCTACTTCTATAGAAATAATTTCATCATATAATGTAATTAAAAGTTTATTACCTATAAATGGAATTAGAGTAATTTATTTATTTACCGNTCATTATCTCTAGAAACCGTTCCCATCAATCATCCGACAAATTTTTTAAACGTCTATTCCATCTGTTACGGAACAAAAACCTCCTGTAGTTGTTTTTTCCGGTTAACGTCTCGGCCAAGCGCTCATTGTCCTCCTCCTTGCTCGCTGGTGCAATGTGCCCTCCCCAGATGCACTCCTTTTCTCCGCTCCTCTCTTGTGGTAGATTGGCGCCCGAGACCCCGAACTCCCGAGAAAACCTAAACCTACTTCTATAGAAATAATTTCATCATATAATGTAATTAAAAGTTTATTACCTATAAATGGAATTAGAGTAATTTATTTATTTACCGCGGTTGAGACGAGCTCTGTAATGTTTCACGTTACTTATAAATTATCTTAAATGTGTTTCCACTCTGCTGGATAGCGTATTCAAGATAGAAGTTAATATCCCTTTAACTGTTCTTATATGATACAAAGGTTTAATATTTTACAGGTGCCTCCCTTTCTCCGCTCCCTTTCCCTTAGAGAAAATGTTCAATTAATTAGTTTTGCTTTTAAGATAATTTATTTTCCCATAAAACAGAGCCGTAGTAGTGAATTTAAAACTTTTTAATTGGCAGATGGTGGGCCAAAACACTAGAGAGCAGTTTTTTTTATAAATTAGGACGGAATAGGAGAACTAATTAACCATTAGAAACGTGATGGAAAGTTTCCGAACAAATTTCTTTAATTTGGAATCGAATTTTTAACACGGGCACTAAGGTATAGGAAAATGTGACAAAAAATTAATATCATAGCAGAGAATTATTACTTGATCATGACAGTTATAATATCATATGGGCGATATCACACTTTAATTTCCTTAATTATTAAAGGGATTGCTTTCATAATCATCGCCATGTCAGAGAGTTCGCCTTTATTACACCGTTTACTAATTCGACATTAAATGAAGGAAATATAATTGTAAACTGGTCTTATAAAATAACTGTTATAAACTGGTCTTTCAGAGAAGGTTTTAAGCGGACCTTTTGGCCCCGCCTTTGAGGAGCCCTGGGACTTGCAATAAATAGCAGTTGAATACAGACATTTGCGTTGATGAATAAAGAGTGATGCTTCTGAAAGTCCTATTACAGTTGATATACCTAATTTTAAATAAGTTGAACCAGTTTAAAAAATATATTTTCATAATTAGATACTGGTTTACTAATCAAGCATTTGTTTATAATAAAAATATGTATTTAATAAGTTTTTGAAAGTTCAAGTCCGCAGTAGGGGAAGTTCTTATGTTTGATAGGCCTGGGTCTCGATTCGATTCCTGTTAGACTAAAAGTATTTTTTCCTCGCATAACAATAATTGATGCAAAGCAGCATCATCTTAAATGTCCGATAACCTAAAAATACTACAGTTTCTTGCATTTGATTATTTTAATTAGAAATCCTATATTAGTTTTAATAGTTATTGGAATGTATGTTTAGTAATGTTAATTTTAATTAGAATACCTGTGAATTACTTTCTATGTGCGTGAAGTTAGTCTTAATTCAATGAGACATCCTTGTTAGAGCTTTAGCTCTGTGTAATTCCATTTTAATCATGGCATTAATTCCAAACTTCTTATTGAATAAACTTGATAATTTAAAACGTTTTTGTTGTATATAGGAGAAATAAAACAATATCACAGCCTGCTCGTTGTAAAAATACTTTCTCTAAAGGAGAATTTAGTAAATTACATCCTTATTCTGCAAACTTGGAGCATAATAAAAGTTTAACCGATAAACATATTGGTACATATTCGATGGAATATGCTTGAAGTTGAAGAAGTAAAATTGAAACAGTGTTGCTGCACCAAGACCAATATCCGATTTGCTTAGGAAATCTCCTCCAAGTTGATGAGCCACATTAACGCCGATAGTCAAAGAGCGATATTTGGGCTCATTGTAAGGAAGCAGCAAGAAACAGAGGTGAACCCACTTCCAATCTCCGTGGCTGAAAAATATTAGCAAGGTACAGAGCACTGTCACGTGACGAAAACACAGCCGGTAACAAAAAATCACAAAACATGTCCAACAAGTCTCCACCTCTTTGCTAAACATAAGGAACAATGACGATCAGGCGGCAATCCTTCCCTTACTTCCGCGGGTCTTGAGCCCTCACTACCCGGCACTTCTCCGACATCGGAGCTTGCACTTCCTAGGACGGTATTTCAGCGACATGTGCCGGCAAACCGTACCTCCTTTCCGGTTTATATACCTCTCGTTTTTATCAGTTTACGTACAAATGTAGGGGAAAGGAAAAAAGTGGAGGAGGGGGAAGAAAGGGTTTTTAGTCGTAATAGGGAAGGAGAAAATGAGACAGATAGCGGAGGAATGAGGGAAGGGGTTTAGTAGATGGAGAGGAAGGGAGAGATAAGAAGAAGGGGTGGGGAAGAGGAGGAAAAGGAGTTACACTGAGTTGTGAAAAAGGGAGTGAGTTAGCGAGAAGGTCTGCCGCCCCTGTTATCTTCGTAGTTACCGCTTATCGGCAAGTTAGCGGGAGGTCGCGGCAGAAGAAGTATGGAGAGAAAGAGAGCGGGAGAGTAAAAGAGTATTTAGAAGTTCGGAAAGGGGAAAGAGTAATAGAGATAATGTGGAAAAGAGGAGATTTTGCGGGGAGTTTATTGGTCGAGTGGAAAGAGATTATGATAAAGCGATGAGGAGATGGAGGAAAGTAGAGGGCGCTAGAGATTCATCCGATGACCCCACGCGCGTCTCTCGGGCGTCATTATCGTCGTGAAACGAAGTCGAGTCGATGAGGAGACGACGTCAAGGGAAAGAGGTGGAAAAGAGACGCGAAATTATTCCCACGCCCCTCCCTCTTCTTCCAAGATAGCGGCCCACTTTGGAACAAAAGAATTTTTTGGACACATGAGTTTTATTTTCGATTCAACAAGTGGAAGACGAAGATTGTTTCTTTTTTGTATATCTTGCTAAGACCGGAGGGTGATTTATGACGACTAAGATGCGATCGATTAGATGACTCGACGGTGATAGGGTAAAGAGGGGTGATTAATGAAAAAGTTTTCGGCCGAGGCAATTACGACTCTCTCTGATTGATGGCGGATTTGCAAGAGATATCCATTAGATTTGTCAGGTGCTGGAGATACTCAATTATAATCCATAATTATTTTAATTGAGGAAATAAAAGATCGAATCAAACAAAATAAGAACTATTTCATGTAAATGTCCAGAATTAAGGGATAATGTCTTGAATGTCGTTAAATATATTTAAATGATACTCAGGCAGTCCCACATGATGATAGATTCTATCACCGTGGTATGAGACAGTGCAACAGTTTACCCCGACCAACATGATGCTAGATATTTTAAGGACTAAATGATATTAAAGATACAAAAGTTATAAGTAAATTACATAATGTATAAACAATCTGGGATCAATAGACCCGTAAATAGTGAAGACAATTGTAAACGTATTGATTGCACGGTTACGCGAATACTTGGAACTTCTATAAGTTGGAAACATCTGCCCCTAATGTACCATTGTAAAGAGAATTTGTTCACACCTGGAAGCGATCCGAGACTTCCGTGAGGAAAGAAAGTATGATCATGACATTGATTTGAAGGCATACAAAAAACTTCATTATCTCTAGAAACCGTTCCCATCAATCATCCGACAAATTTTTTAAACGTCTATTCCATCTGTTACGGAACAAAAACCTCCTGTAGTTGTTTGTTCCGGTTAACGTCTCGGCCAAGCGCTCATTGTCCTCCTTGCTCGCTGGTGCAATGTGCCCTCCCCAGATGCACTCCTTTTCTCCGCTCCTCTCTTGTGGTAGATTGGCGCCCGAGACCCCGAACTCATGTGCTTCCTATCTAGATGTCCCTTCTTCCGCCCTCTCTCCCCCGCTTCCTCCCGCTCTCTCTCGCCTTTTCCTGCCATCCCTACTCAACTGCTGCCGGGTCCAGATTCCTATCTTTTACGGAGTTCTCAGTTGAGAAAGGACGACCCAGGAGATTGGGGAATGGGTCTCCGTGGGTCAACCCTTCCTTCTCCTGCCCTCTTTGTGTTGCCTGGAAATCATTCTCGACCTCTCTTCCCACCTCATTTCTCTCTCTTCCATTCCCACCCCCTCTCTCTCACCCAAGCAAACTCTTTACTCTTTCAATCTTTTTGATCACCTAGGTGGAACTGAAGGCGAGAGAAATGAAGAATGAAAATAGCATTCGAAACTTAACCGGAGATAGCAATCGAAAATTTAAAACTCGGGCGTTGAAGTCTCCGGCATAATTGGAGGTATGACTCGATCGCGTAGAATTCAAAGAGGTCTGCTGCAGTAACCAAGGTGTCTCACACCATGAATTACTATCGATAACAAAATACTGTCATGGTGGGAATTTTTGGGCTAATTATTGGTAGGTTAACGTTTTAGAATATCCGAAATTAGACCTTATAAGTTAGGGTAAGTTAATGAAATATTAATCTCGCGCACTTTTACCAGTTGTTAGGGAAATATGTCCTTAGAATCCTATTTTAGTTCTCATTGTTTTCCGCGTTTGTAATAGTGACTCATATATAAATATTCAAATAACGATCCCTCCATGAAGTCCTCTATCGAATGAAACTCAGTAAAATTCCGTTTTCGATCTTTCGAAAGCAAGTGTAAAAACTATTAGCTTTATTTCGCAATTTTATTTATTTCATGCAAAAACATATAGTATCAGATTCCTGCATTTAAAAATAAGGTATATCGAAATAAAATTAATATCTTCTTCTATTGAGAATCTACGCTAGAAATAAAATTTTCAAATTAAATACTTAACATAGTTATCTTTTTGAATTATTCCAATTTCCGTGTTTTGCGTTATTGATAAAAATATCTCCTTTTCCTATCTTCCCTAGCTAATTTATTTAAATCCTTATTATTTAATAGTAAATTAGAATCATGTTTTATTTATTGACTTTCGAGGAATACTTTCGAAATATATAATATTCTTCTTTAACAAAAAAATTGTTTCACGTCTGTAAAAATGTACGAAATGTCATGAAAAATCACCAATAGGATGAAAATTTTAAAAGCATATTACCAAAATTTTATTAGGTGAAGGTGTTTAGAAACGCGATTACTGCTATGGGAAACTAAAGAATATAGTTTAATAATAAACATTCCCTTCAATATTAGATTAATTCATACTACGATTATCCACAAAAAACCCCTTATATAGAAGTATGCTCAGATATATTTGCATGAAGTGAGAGCGGTAAAAACTAAAATGGGAATGTTTATGGGAATGGCTTTCTAGAAAAACTCGCTAAACTACTATCATTGAAATTTTTAGGATATGTGTCTCATAAGCTCAAGAATGAAGTAAATTTTATGCTGAATTTTAGGCTTTGGATGTTTCTATACGGAAATACTGTCTTTTGGATTTAATTGTCTCGAAAACAATAACAGTTGATGATGAGTAGGACTTTTATTCATCTCCTTTCTTTAATCATTATCGCAGATAAATATTTTGCCTCAAATTAGGGAAAATAAAAAAGGGTTAAAAATTTAAGCTATTTAAAATTGCGTTAATCGTACTCATTCAAAACGTAGTTCACAGTCTGAATTCAAGATAATACGGTTCTTTTAGTGATACTAGCTGATCCCGCGCAAATATTTGCGCGTATGGTGTATTTGATATCTCCAAAAATTTAAACGCTTGTGACAACTTTATATTTTAAGAAACGTATCTTTACACTATAAGTAATTTCATTGTCTCTTTTTTTAATTATCAAACATAATAAATGATTAATTTAATCACATACTTTTCTAAAACAATTAAGAATCTTCAAGTTAATCGATATATTAAAACTTCCTTATCTCATCCCGAATTTGTTTTATTTCAAAGACTGTGAGTTTCAAGATTGTCAATGAGTTAGTTGAGCTAAACGGACGGTAAATTTGCTTAAGCAATACATAAATGTAAATGCTGTAATAAAAAATCTTGAGCTAATATAATAGATGAGCTTGGGTGATGTTCGCGTACATAATAATACTGATACAACATACAATTGATTATTTCATCGTGATTATTCTTAGCAATCTAATTTATAAACGATGCAATTCATCGCATCTTTACTCTTAGCAATCACTTTTCTTATATTTATTTACGTGAAATTTTCACAATTT
>KZ308514.1:313140-465349 GCA_000376725.2 Ladona fulva
AATAGGAATGGCAAAGACTGCATTCATCAAGATGAAAAGGTTATTGACAAGCAAGCTGGACATGAAATTAAGAAAGAGGTTGATGAAATGCTATGTTTGGAATGTGTTTTTGTATGGATCTGAAACGTGGACAATTAGGAAAGCGGACAGGAAGAGAATAGAGGCGTTTGAAATATGGACATGGAGAAAAATGGAAGGTATAATCTGGAATGATAGAGTAAGAAATGAGGAGGTCCTTCAGCGCGTGGGAGAAGATAGAATATTAATGGGTATTATTATGAAACGGCAGAAAAACTGGGTAGGACACTTCCTAAGACATGAAGGACTTTTAAAAATGGCAGTAGAGGGAGCGGTGGAAGGAAAGATGAAGAGAGGGAGAAGGAGAAGAAAGCTTTTAGATGATGTTAAAGGAAGAGAAGGATATGCATTGTTTAAAGCTAAAGCCTTGGGAAGAAAATTATATTAAAACTAATTACGCCAAGGACCTGCCACTTGGCAGAAAACCAATGATGATGATGAAAGTAACAGGAAATTTATTTCTAAATATTTACGTTGCTATAAATAACTTTTGGTTGCTACAGACGCTTAAAGATATGTAATGGAAAACAACGTCATTCCCTCACTACTTCTTTCTAATGCTTATTTATTCATCCGAGGCAACAATGACGGTTGCCATAGCGAGTGCAGAAAAATCAGAAAATTTCCGTTAAATTGCGAAATAAAAGCACAATAATTAAAAAAGTGGACACTAAAACTTGTAAACACGGCAAGAATAAGATTGGTTGCATATTTAAACTTCGAATGAACAATGTTTGATGGAAATCCCTTCAAATTAGGTATTTTAATTAATGAAGAAAGAAAGCCTTCCACTCTCGAAAATGAAAAATCGAATGTAATCTTACGGAAACACATTTTTAGCTCCGGGGTTTGACTCCGGGTCTTTCCGGGGATGAAATCAAGTATGCCGGGGTTTCCAGTAATTATAAATCCAACGCAGTGTACCACGTGTCTATAAATCTAACCGTTTCTGAGATACGGAGGGGGACGGACGGACGAACGGACACTTTGGAAATTATACATAACGTGATATGATGATATGATATTTTCCTAAATATTCATAGTTTATTTCTCCTAATATGTGATTATAATTTATTCTGCTAAAATAAGTTACTCGCAGAGCGGAAACCGTCAAGGAAAGTTTTGTAATTTATATCAAAATTGTTGGTTTTAAAGAAGACCGAATTTTAAGTAAAATACTTACTGTCTACGTAAGAATGGAATTAAAATTAAAAAGAATGGAAAATATTACGTAAAGTATAGGAATCTAAAACATTCATATGAGAAGGATTAGTTTATAAAATCAGTTTTAATTTGGTCATGAATGAAATGCAATTTGCTTTATTGTCGCTCACATGTGGGGCAGATATATGTGGGGAATAATGCTGGAATGCAGAGTTTGAGATCTTATTTCTATATTTTAGAATGTTAATGGCGTGGAAGAGGAGAGAAAAGCAAGCAAGGGCTATCGAAAAATATTAGAAGTGTAATGATAGAATACTATTACTCGTATTAAGGATATGATGCAAGCACTCCGTATTTAATCTGAAACATTTATTTCGGGGAAAAATGAGGTATACTCTTTTCTATTGTAATGAATGAATCTACCAAGTAACGCCTCATTGTATCGACCACATTCGTCTACATCAGTCGCAAGAACTCGTGCAGTTATAACATCCTAAACATGTTAAAATGTCGTGTTATATGTCTTATAAAATGTTTATATTAAAATTCTTACCTTAGACGCTTTACGCTACGGAATGAAAATGTTTTCCTCTCTTATTTTGGAAAACCCAGAGATATGTATTAAATGGCTGGAAGCAATCTACCGATGTAAAATATTCCAAAAATGGAAGCAGTAGTAAATTTCAGTATAATTGAAGCAATTGAGACCAAGAAAGGAAATGACAAGCGAAAAGCATAGCGTGACTGTGTATCATTAGCATTGAAAGGATGAGGATAGGCAGGAAAAAAATACGCGGGACAATTGCCCCTATCAAAGTCAATCAAACACTCATATTCATCCTGCTGGGCAAGAAATTGCGATCCATTTGGACAAAAGTTTGCTTATGGCTTTCTCTTTATCAGAGAATCGCTCGTTTTAATCGATTATTGGCATTTCGAAGCGTTGTTAGCTTGAAGGTGACTGCGTGTTTAGAATGAATACTGCATGGAAGGAAAGATATGGCTAATAACTTTCAAAGTCGTGCGAGGATAATTAAAGAAAGTATGGACGGACGTAATATCGTCATCGTAAGCGATCGAGAGATGATCGAGGATAACACAAAGATATCTATAAAAGAAAAATGTCATTCCGTATATTTCCTCTAATATGACGTTTGCGTGCTCGAAAATTATGCGAAAGTATGTTTAGCTCCTTACTAATTGTTGCTCGCGATACTCGATAAACATTCCTTATACTAAGGAGATCTGCCTGCGTTGGAGAATGGATTCTACAGCGCAGTGTAGGGAAGTATAAATTCCACTGGTCACATAGAAACTAAAATTCTGGCATTCTCTCGTCAATAAATTTTGAATTAAGTCTGATGATTAAAGTTATCTAATTTAGTTTTTGAAATTTTTTAATAGGTACTTCGATAGAAAGCTAAATGTTATCTCCTCTATTTATAAAGAATACTATCCTCTCTCTTGGATATCTCTATTCAAAGTATAGTATCCTCAATAATAGAAAGATTTTAAGCTATTTATACGTAGATTTATCTCATGATAGTGACTGTAATCCATGGAATTCTTTCATCTTATCCCCAATGGTCTTCTACTTGAAATATTCAAAAAATTTTAGTCAACATTTAGTCACTAATATAAAGGAAGTGAATATAACTCCTAAACTACTTGATAAATAAATAAAAATTCAAATAATTGCATGCATTCATTGTGATACTAGCAAATTATTTAGAGCTATTCAACATAATGTTCAAAGATTTTGAAAATTCTTGTAGCAAACGTGTGTCTTTTTATTCGTTCTTTACGAATGTGTTGATTGGACTTTCTTTAAAACTAGTACATATACTTTCTAAATTACAACTTAATGAATCCCATATCATTTAGCATTTATTTTGTCATAAAATTATTCAATCGAATAATTCTTCGAAAATGTTTGAGCTCACTATTCTCTTGTTATTATTTGTATAGATTACTTATTGGACAAACCTTAGGTATACTTTTGGTGTGCGTCTTCATTTCACTAAAATGCAGTATGATTTCAGAGAAGCGCATATTAAATTATATCTTTTGCGAAACAATATTGGCGATTGAAATAATGTTATATTCGATCCTCAATACACTGCCTGAAGTTTCGAGAAAACCAGAAGATATATTACAATAATTTCTGTTTATATCTTGCACAGAAATATTTCATCTAAATAAGCAGTAATCGTAACCTCTGTCTGTTCTACCAGGTGAATATTTTATTTCTCGTAACGTATAACGCAGATATTATAATTCCTGCGTTTCGATATAGACTTAAATACATAGGAAATGCCGACATCTTGGGGAAGATACGCCGCGATGTCTCCAAAAGGGAATACAGCGAACTATAGCTGAGCATTATGGACGCGCGGTAAACAAGGGAGCGAAAACTACAAAAGCGCGGATGCGGCGAAGAAAAACAGCGACGGGTAAAATTAGAAGAGGGCGAGGGATACGCATATATTCCAGATCTCCCACATTCGAACGAGATAAGGAAAGGGAAAGAAAAGCCATAAAGAATAGGACAAGATTGGAAAAAAAGAATGAATAGAAGAGAGGCGGAGGAACCTCTCCCAGGCTCCGCTTCTTCCTCCGTCGCGAGACCGGAAATGACGCCATGACACGAGTCCTTAGGAAAGCTGACGTTCTAGAGCGCGAGGGTGGGGAGGGGTGTAGATGATGCGATAGGCGCTCTGGGAAACGAGTGTGTGTGACGCAGAGTTGCTCCCCCTCATTGAATACCTCCCAAAAGCCCATTTGAGACCTCCCCACCGCCCTCTCGAACTCACCTCAGCTTAACCCGGTACTCACTCAGAAATGGAATGGGGGAGGGAAAAATGGGTCTCGTCCGACTGTAATGAAATACTCCCTTTTTTCGGATGACTAAGTGAAGCTCCGGCGGAGAGCTGAACCCCTTCCGCGATCTTAGCGCACCGTTTAGAGTTAAGGCACGGATCAACGGCAGATGAGTGCTTCGGAGGGTGAGAGGTCTCGAAACAAGAAAGAGGGAGGAAATGAGGTCTTTTTGACGAGGATTTAGAGAGGCGCGTTGGTAATAATAAAGGGATTCTTCTGTGCTAAGATGGTGGATAAGACGTGGGGCGGGAGTTTTACAAGTAGGTGAATGCCATCTACTATTCTCAGAACTTGGCCTCACTTATTCATACTAAAATGCTCCACTGGAACGATCAACGAAATATGTTTTAATTTATTAAATGTTTACATTTTCATAGGTGTTACGGGGAAGCCATCTGAAAGGGGTGCTTTACTGGTATTGTATTCAGAACTGCGTACCAACTCGATGAATTGTCAATACTTCTAATTCTGTTTGGGAAAACTGCCGAAGATAATTTTAGATTTAGATACGACTTCTCTGCTGGTTACCTTCATGTCTGTCTTAGCAAATTCTGGGGCGTTTTGTGGTAGCGAATGAATTATTTAGCTGTGCAATAAAGGCAACGTAATGGAACTGTAATCTCCAGTGAATAAAGACACTGTAAACCATAAATTAAAAGAAAACAAATATTGATTCTCATTAACGTTTGAATTCTGAGGGGAAAATATCTCTCACCGTGTTAATGGTGTCTCTTTCTACCATGTATAGAAGAAATTTATAGTTCTATTAAAGGCAGCTCCAATAAAAATTAGGTTACACTTTTATTTTCTTAAAAGTATATCAAACTGTCGATGGAAGCAGAAGTTTATTGAATAATGCTTATTTTACACAGTTAAGAAAATTTTTTGAGCAGGCATTTTTTCCGCTTACTAATTATATAGCTTCAGCAAACTAATTAAATCCAGTTGATTTTTTAATTTATACATATCTGATTCGCCACTCTAAAGTACGGATATGCCTCTTCTACGGAGCTTATTCCCCTCATTTTGTAGCCTCTTGATGTTCCTTGATAAGGGCATGGAGTATTTAAAGGGAGAGATGAATAGGGGACTCGCAATATGAGAAAATAAAATGAAGAGACAAGCACGAGGCCATGGCAATTCAAAGAGTTGGGAAGAGGGCGGAGAAATACGCTGATTCGATGAAATGAGAAAAGGCATTCTTCTCTTTCATTCGAAGATGGTTTACACTTGTGAAGAAGAGTGGTTTAGAGGTTTCTCTCCGTGCGAAGAATAGAGTGGGAAAAATTGGATGGAGGGTAATTTCTTTTTGGAAAGGGAAACACTTGCGCGAAAACTCGTCGAGACGAGGTATGGAGAGTAACCACTTTTGCACACCTCCGTCGACGATAAGTGCTACATTTCCTTATTTATGCTGTTAAGTATGGAATCGTGTCACAAGTGCTAGGCAGTGTGGAAGATGCAACTTCAGCAGTTTTCTTTAATTGCGTTTACTATTTCTGTATTTACTTTTCATACTAATGGTCTTATTCGTCAACGGGCGTATTTTCATAATTATAAAACCCTAAATAATCAGAATCTCTAAGATCGATAGTATACTTTTTGGTTATGGAAATGTCATTAGATAAAAGACATTTGACTCATTTTTATTGGGGTTTTACTTTTAAAAAATCTTTTTCTATTTATTTAGAATTAATACCTACTTTTAAAATGAACTACCGGTAAATATTAAATTTGCAAACGAAAAATTACGATCGCTATTAATATTTTATTGAATTCTAAGGTTTTTATAAATTCTTTCATAAACTTTAAAATTAACGAATTCCGTGAACGTCGATGTAAAAATTTGTTCAAACTTGTGGGTTATATTTCAGTGCTTTAACTCTCTCCACGGAGGATATCCTTTAATAACGAAAATTTGACTCGAACTTTGATGAGTATTCTGAATTCATTAAAAATGTAAAGCGAGGACTATTAAGACATAATATCTTGCCTTAGATTAGATAGATTGATGCTGTATAAAATACGACGTGTACTAAACGAGCAATTTTCATATCTAGCTGTAGCAAGATAATCGTACCTTATTAAATACTTTTCATGCATCGGTTGATAGAGAACCGGTTTATGAAGCTGAGACCTCTGGAATAATAAGTCCACGGAAATTAACTATCAGCCCAAATTTTCCATCGAAATATCATGTTAGTGTTTTCCTTTAATTTCACTCTTAGTCGGTTTCTCTGCTAAACATTATATGAATCTACGATATTTTACTAACCTACCTAGATACATCTATAAATCTGTGCATCTATATATCTCAGTGATAATTTTGACGCGATATAAGTCTCTGTTTAATCGAAGAGTTTGAAATGGTTGTTATGAAGTAATACTTCCACTTTTTATTGCTGCCGACTTCTTATGCGTGGTCGCCCTTAGAAACGATTTTCCTTTTAGTTGTTGACCTTTCAGAATGACATTTTAACATTTTCGGCGTCTATTATTGTTTCGTAACGACATATTTTCAGCAAACTCGCTTTCTCAATTTTTAACTATCTCTTTTTCTACTCACACGTATTCAATCCAAACGTTAATTGCTAGCGTCTCTAGAGCAGAAGTTTTTGAGCTCCGCAAATATTTCACTAATTACAAATTTATTTAGTATTTCTTCATTCTTATCAACAAAACACCGCTAAGTCTCTATTTTTCAAGGCGTTCATACAAATTTCTGATATTAAAAATTTAGAGCCCCTTCGTTTGGTGTGCCCTGAGGCAGTTACCTTATTGGGACGGTAAGTACCTGAATCTGGCACTAGAGTTTCCTAAAGCAGTTTCAAGAACTGCTTAAACATTCATTGTGAGCATATCCTAGAATGATAAAACCGCCCACACTTTGGGAATTTTTCCGCATTGCATTTCTCTAGACCATTTTTTTACACCTGCTGTTACTTATCTTTGAACTCAATAGATGTACTTCGAAAGCGAGAAAAATGTTTTATGCGTTTTGTAGTCAAATTAGTAATCGTGGTCTTGAAATAGTGAAATAGTAGAACATTAGGAAGTAGTTGTAGTGTTACGGGTGCTTGCGATTGATGGCTAGTGTTGTAAAAAACAGTGTTTTCTTAAGTGGGCGCTGCAACCCAGAGGAGGCCTCAATGGCTCAGAAGGGGCTGCTGGACAAAAGCTCACCTGTAGATTATAACATCTCTTCCAAAATTGCAACGATACTGGAGTTTACTCAACGATAAATCCTCACTAATTTCATTAGTGTGAAGTTACAGTGAAGCTTTGTATCTCTTATCATTTTTTAACATCCGATCTCTGGTAATTTTTTTAAATTTGGTTTTATTGTATTTTAATTATTATCGCTAACAGATGGAGGCAGTAGTATTATGTTTTCTGAGCAAAATAGGTGGTGGTTCAAGGTGTTTTAAACAATTACCAAAGAATTTTCTGACTAGATACGTATTCCATCCTTTTAGGGGGGATTTCTGGACAAATATTCTGGTACAGCACCTAACAAAGGGATTTTTCTGGAAACACCTTATTTTATCGGTCCTGCTAGACAGCAAAGAAAATATCTTCCGTTGCAGAAAAAACTTACTCACTCTTAATATTGAATAAGATTTATGAGGGAATGTTCGAACTGTGGTATGTATTTATCAGTCTGCTCTTGAAACATGCGATAGATATTGGGCATGGACAGTTGAAAGTTGCACACCTTATCGTAAATTATTAGATAAGAGAAATCAATCTACTATATGTTCATGCGCAGACTCCAGACAACTTTTTGGACTTCCTAGCTGGATACCAACCATATCCGAAGTACGCGTATAATCGACTCAATTAAACTTAAGTCGTTATAAATTGTATTACCTTGTTTATATCTACTTCGATAATTAAGTGAAGTCATGCGAGCAGACATCATGAGATTGGCTTGATTTCATTGCGAACGATTACCATATCTAAAGAACCATCAGAGAATTTGTCATCGAGATGATCGTGTGAGGTTATAATGCGTCATTTGTCCTGTGCACATGGCATGCATTCACCGCAGTCTATTCTGACTGTCATAATGGACATGCATGGGCTTAAATAAACTCCTAGAAAGAATTAACGAGGGACGCGAAAGAACGCACCGAGGAACGTGTGCGGGCGAGGAATGGCGGCCTCGAACTAAAACCTAAGGGGGAGCGAACACGTCAGTCAGAGGGAAAAACACAGGGAAGAGGGGGCAAGAGAAGGAAATATAAAAGACGAATAGAGAGGGGAGAATGGTCGGAAGAAAGGTAGAGACGCTGCCCAATCCCATAATTCCATTGGTGGTCTCCCTTCCATTTCCACCTCCGCTCCACCGTCGCCTCCTCCCACAACCACGCACATTCGCCGCAGAAGTCATTCCGTCAAAACCCTTATAAAAACCCCCTCCCACGCCATTAACCCTCCCACCATTCTCTGACGCTTCCCCATCCAAACCCCGCTTGAATTCTCAGGAGAAGGCCCCCGCCCAAACTCCCACGCCCCCTTCCTCCCTACCCCCTCTCGGAACTGGGAATGGGGGTCTCTATCCCTTGTTCCGGATCCGCCAACACACTACCGCGCTCCGGCGAACGCACGCAAGGGGCCCAAGGAGAAGGGAAGGAGGAATAAGAAATCGGGAAAGGCCCGAGGGTTTGAGGGATGTATTATCATTTATATTTAAAGTTGGCTTAGAGGGGATGGTGGGAGGGGTATTTGTGCATTAGCACCGTCGTAAAAAATCTCTTTAATTTTCAGGAGGTCATTGTGCATGGAGGTTTATTGCCATTTTAGTGCCGCGATCTGGAATGTCTTCAACTGGCTTACGTGTGGGGTTGCATGGCAATTTTCTCCAGAAGGAAGAAAGGTGAAAGTTAGAGTAGAAGCTCCTACATATAACTAAAATTGCTGGCGTATGAAGTCCATGTGGTCGATGGTGTAACTCGTGAACGGTATTCGAAAAAACACAATGTATTGCTTTGCTCAAGAAGAAGGGCTTCCTAGGTTTAATTTGAAAAAAATTTCTGTAAGGCCATCATTCCAGTCACTACCTTATCAATTTACATCGATGATTATAATCCATCATCGAGGATCAACTTGCTAATAAACGGATTATTATGAAATACATATCTAAATGAAATTAGACTTGAAGCTTCCTTCGAATCGATTCCTTTTTAATTTCGCGACAGATTTCATTAGACGTACGCTGAGAATTGTAATTAGATTATACGTATAATAAATTTCTAATTTTCATAGGTTTATATAAAGCGACAGTTAGAAAATGGTAGAAAAACCTATACAGTGAGAGAAATGTGAATATTACGTAAACATTATTGAGAAGGGTGACATCTGGTTCGATTCTTATCCTAGTGAAATTCATTTAGGAGTCAAAGTATTCCTTCAGAAAGTAACTATGATCTGTGTCCTATTTCTCTGTATTTCCTTAAATTTGGTACCTAATCAACAAAAACTTATTCAATCAAACAATTCTATTTGTAAACGTCGAAGTTGGCAGAATGATTTGTCTCGGAGTAATATGCGGGAATATTTCTTTTGCGGGGAAAGCCTACAAAAATTAGAAACACTATTTTAGCGTAAACATCGGCAACGATAAATTACGAAACAGATTCCCAGTTCTTTTCCATAGATATGGATGAAAGAGGCATGTTGCTTCCATTCCCCTTCTGCTGCAACTCCCTCAATTCTTTTACGCCCTTTCAACTAACGCACAAAGAATCTTCGACGGTGATTCATCGGGTGTCGGGAAAAACCGGCACGAGTAAGGATTGAACACTAGAACCCGGATCTGCAGCGTGGAAAGTCAGAAAGAACCGCTTCATCACGCCATCCGCCAGTCACGCTAACCGCCGCACTCGAGATAGGATTGTGGAGGAGCGAAAAGCATGAGAAAGAGAGGAGAGTGATCCAAAGAAAGAGAATGGAAATCAGTTCAAAAGCAAAGAATACACAGAAACGAAGGGTTGGATTGAGGAACAAGATGTGAATAATATTTAGACGAAAAGCAATTCCTCTGTTACACACAACTGCAACGCTCTATTTGGCGTTGCATTTATTTTGAACTATTAAAGCTAGATATAGAACTATTTTAAATGTTCAACAAATACAAAGGAAAAGGATTAAATTGACATATATACATTTTTTGGGGGAGATGATAGCCCACAGGATGTCAATAAAGCTAACCGTAACTCAGTGCGTGAGAAAATTACATTGCATCAGATACTGTGTTCTCTTTAACTTGAGGGTCATAAACGTTACGCATATCTTTTGAGAGATTTATTCAATTATTCCCATGTATATCGCAGCTTGAAAAAGGCAGTTATGATAAAACCTTATTGAATATCATCTGTATTATTAAATTATCTGATTATTAATTTATAATGACAGTTTCGTGCGTCTATGTGTATATCTAACAGTTGTCATGGTTATCCGAGATTAAATATCGGAATTGGAATTTTCAAAAGTCATGAGTTTTTTGTTTGTCCGTAGAGCCGTACAAATCAAAGAGGGAAGCTTATTTTCTTTGACTTTTAGTTGTGCCATAAAGTATTTCTGTTTCAAAAATATTTCTATAAAAGGGCTCTTATTATTCATTAATTACCCGATTTTTTTGTAATGATGAAAAGGTCAATATTCACAATCTGTAGTTTTCGCAGAAAGGTGAACTCGTTTTCAGGATATCAAAATTGGAAGAAAATATGATATAACTCATAGAAAATTTTCTAGTAACCGATCGAGCCATATGTTATAATTAATTAGAAGTTTACTAATATTTTTATAGATTTATTCCACTCATTGAATTTTCTCCTGAAAGTTTTCTTCCGTTAAAGGAAAACACAGCCAATTTATTCGTGGGTGTTGTAAGCCTATGATAAAGTAGCTCTTCGGAAAAGAAACACTATCTTAATCTATATCAGCAAAGAAAAATCTCATCAAGAATGAAGTATTTATGAGATTTTATGCCACGCTGGTTATCTTTGATTAATTTATTTATCATAATCTTAAAGTAAGAAACACGCAGTAAATCTTCCTAATTAACCTTAACTTTGGACACAGATAGTTCAGTAATGAGTCCCGCATTATTTCGTATAAAATCAAAATCAGATGAGATGTTGATTGAAACCCTGGACAATGAAAATTAAATCTCCGATAGAACCCCTTTGCTGAGATTATATCCGACGGAGTGAAGAAAAAGAGCGTACAAACGTCTGATTATAGCGGTCACTCAGTCACAATCAAATTTTAACTTATTATCGCGGAGTGAGTCAGCGTGCTATCAACGCATGCGAGCAAAAACTGGAACTAATAACCTCGTCAATTTCTCTCTAATAAAATTTATCAGTAAAATCGCGTAATCAGAGCCACTGAATGAGAGATATTCACACTGATACGACAATTTTAAATGAGACTCGAAATTAAAGTTCAGGCTTTATATTTACCCCTAAATTGAGAGGAGGAAATCATGCCTATCCTACTGAAGTCATCGATGACAGTACGAGGCCACGTAATAAAGTGAACGTTTCGCGAAGTTACTCTCAAATGAGCCTATCGGTTGTACACGTTCAGTCAAACAATTATCCAAAATATTCAGTCAAACAATAATTTGAATTTTCGAGTAATTTAGGTTTTAATTTAACCATCGGTGGGAGTCGATTTGTGGTTAATTTTATAGTGATTGTGATTATCGGTCTTATTTCTTACCGCATCTTTATGAATACGTGACTCGCTATTCAAATATTATTTGGTAAAATATTCCTTGAGTGAAATGTTTCTTGTGTATACCGACTCTTGGGTGAAATATCCTTGAGTGAATAGCAGTGGGTGTAATAGGTCTTGGTGAAAATTCCCTTTGGCGATCCATCTCTTGGGTGAAACATCCCTTGGTCAAAATCCTCCGAGTAATGCTCCCTTGAACCTTGAAAATCGCACGCTGTCCGTGAAATCTGGATAAGAGAACTTGAATACGATAAAACTACGACATTACGTACATTGATGGAGTTCGTCTCTTAAGTGTACATACGAATGTGAACGATATTATCTGTAAACATCCTCCGGCTCCCTACCACAATTGGTTTAGCTGAAATATTTATCAAATATGTGTTGAAATTAGAGGCAAATACTAGAAATTTTATAGTAGATAGTACAGTATTTACGGGAGTTGATCCTTCATTATGAAATCTAATTTCTAATTAAACATTTTACAGCCATTGAATGAAAACTTACGGTCCAAATACTTAATATTTTATGAGAATGGTTGGTAACAAATCGAAGTAAACCAGAATCATTTTATATCCTAAGAAAACTAATGGTGAATTAAAAGAAGCTGGATTTAGACAAAAAACGGTAAAATATAAATGAGGGTAACTGTATTTATTTCGCATGCGAAATATTAGTGAATAAATGTAAGAAAGTAAATTTAGAAATGTTAATTTGGAACTCTGTTGGTAAGATCGTGGATCTGGACGATGTTCCCTAATGATAAAGATGACGTAATTGTCGTCAATTATGTCAAAGAATTCTGGAGTTCTGTGTCTGCTTTCACAAGTCATGTGGATCATTTCAAGGAATCGAAATCTTTCTTCTTTATCTCTACTTTCTTATAAATACTCGAGTACGAATGGGCAGAGAAGTTACGGCTTCTCATTCTTATTTTAGACGATACTACAGTGGTAATATCAAATATTCAAAGACAGTAATGGTAAAATGTTTTAACATCATCTTTCAATGTCAACGATAGTGAATCGACTTCCATTATACATCAGAAGCATAGAATATCGAAAGTCAACTGACATTTATTTTGCTGTAATGTATGTGTGCTGTGTGTAATGCCGTATGTTCTTATGAACATCCTTCGAGTATCCTCAACAACATATAATATGGCAGGTGACAGAGATTAAAATGTTTGAATGAGGCTCTCTTCAAGAGGTGCTGCATGTAGGATATTCCAGGAGAGTGGTCGAGTTCGCCACCACATCGGACCGGCCCTGAAAAGTAGATGGCGTGAGAGAGAAAAACTTGAGCAATGTGGATGACGATGATTGCGTGATTTTGTTGCATGCCTCAGAGTGGCAAAAATAACATTAAAAGAGTATAAACGAGGAGAGATGATGGGAAGTGGATGAAGGAAGACGAGAGGGGGGGAAGGAAATTGGGTCGGCGGGGGCGTTCTCAAACGAAACCGGAAACATGGAAAGGGCGGACGCGCAATCACGAGAAAAAATAATGAAATGGAGTAATTCGCTCGGAGATGAGAAGTCGGGGTACACTTAAGCGCGAGTTTAGATCACGCGGCTGAGCAGCCATTTAAGAGTGGAAAATGGGGAAATATCTTAAGAAGGAAGCTTAAATATCTTAAGAATTAAAGATGTGAATATGCTGCGGTCCTGATTATCGAGAACAGAATGACTTATTTGAAAAAAAAAGTGAGTGAATACTTACGGCGCTTAGTTGCATTTTGAATTGATGTTCCGCACTTGTCTGAAGGGTTCGGAAGTAGATTATTCATGTAAATCGGTTCCTCAAGTATGATTCTGCTGAAAAGCGATCTATTTACCTTTAGATAGAAGTCGCATTTACATATATTGTTTGTGTTTTGTATAATTTAAAATCCTAAAATATGAGACAATAGCATTTATAAGTTATGAATGAGTATACATTAGAGAAATAGCATTCAGGAAACTCTTCTTTTTGACTTCCCATTTAGGGATATTTTACAAAATGATTTTTAAAATTACGCATCGTCAGTTATAAAATATTTTCTCAAACTAAAGTATAACATAAATAATTTTTATAATTAAACAGTTTATAGGAATTTTATAACATCATACGTGCAAATCAACTAAGTAAAATTACGATTGAATAACTTCTCCCATCCTCATAAAACGACCTAAATCATCAGCAAAATAAAAAAATCGCAATTCTGATAAAAACGATCAAATACGATGGATATTGTAATCTATAAAATTTGTTTCGTTTTCCCGCATTATTCAGATATATAGATAAAAAGGTGGAAGGTACTGTATTTTAAACTTTTAGCTGCTTCTATACTATTGAAATAGTTCAGAAAAAGAGAAGAAGCAACCTATGTTCTAAAATTTTGACCCAAAAATGGCATTTTGAACGTATGTCAAATATCATATGTCACCTCTTTTATTTAGGAGGAATTAATGTAGGTATATATGTGAAATATGACATCCTGAATGATTCGGATAGGTAAATGTTTCATTTATGTTTTAATTGCTGATGAGAATTCGTTTCTCAGAAATCCCTAAACAATGTCCGTCTTTATACTGAATCGCGTTTGGATAATCGCTCGACAAACGTACATTATCTTCTAAACCGTATATTTTCTTCAGTCTAACGTTATAAATTTATATACTATGTAATCTATATGACTGTATCAATTGATGAAGTTAAATCGATTATCACGAAAAAATATTTTGATTTTTCGGCGATATTATGCCATCGAGAAATTGACTGTACTATCTGCGAGGTACTTTTATCCTTACAAAACTACTGTTATGGCTGCTGGTTTAATATACGTATTTATAAATAAATGTAGAATATTTCAAATTACATACTCCACGAGGGAGTATTGTGGCGACGAGAAAAAAATCATTCATAATTTCGCAGTCATTGCTAAAAGCAATCCGAGGATCTTATTCAAGTTTTTATTAATGATATTTTTTCCGCACTTTATCAATATCTCTCGAAAATTTAAAATCCTAATTTATACAGCAGAATAGCCTCATAAATGGGGTACATTTCTCCATCTTTCCCTCTAATCAATTAAAAATTTCATTCCCATTTAATATTACACGTGCATTTCCGGTGCCTTTAAATCCAGCTTTATATCCTGCGATTTAAGCATAATTGTTTCAAGAAAGAGAGATCGTTCTCACGATAAGTTTTCATAGTCCAAAAATAATACATGATGTTGTATATTTTAAGATCGTCCTCCTTATATTAAACGCCTTCGAGCGTAACACGCGGGCAGACATACAAGTTTCTAAGGGAAGCGTTAGCAATAGAAGAAGATATAATTTTGTTTTATGACTAGAAAAGAGACGAGGGTTTTGAACATTTTAGCAACAGTGCTTGCTTCTATTGTTCGAAGGGAAGGGAAGTAATAAGTCATGGTCGAGAAGTAGGGAGAAGGCAGCAACCACTGTTATCGTTATGAAGGTGCGTAAGAAACTCACGTGGCCAGTGATTCATGCGAGCGCCAACGCTAAGGCATTGTCACTATACAAGCACTTAATATATGTTCTCTGTTTACTTATTCTTGATTATTTTAGATATTAAAATTAATCTCTCCCCCTGTGGGAATAAGCGTGATTAAGATTTAATGATAATTGCGATCGAAATGTGAAAGTTGAAACGCAAATAATTGTATAGTTCACGAATCATCTTTCTTGAAATTAAATTCCACTCTTGAGTCAAAACATTACCTCTTGACGTAGTGTACTGCTGAAAACATGAAATAACGGGTGAAATAGTTTGGAGTAAATTACGAAGAATTGTTTAGCCGTATACTGTAGATTTTCGATTTATCTCAGAGAAAACGATTCCCTGCTCCTCTGAGAAGGTTGAATAGAGAGATACAAGCTCTTTATTATCAGTGGAAGACGAGAAGAAAATTAATGTTATTTCTCCCTTCAGAGCATCAAATTTTTTATCTATTAATTTAGAAACACTTCCGCTACTGCTGCTTCCGTTGAGTTTTATTTATTTCTTTATTTCTAATTTATCGCGATAATATTGACCATAAATTGGAACGGAAATCCGTCCATTAAGGTATCATACTACTGAATTTCATGAATTTAATTCCCAATTCAAAATCGCGCAGTTTTTCATACGCCAAAGGTTCTTGAAAAATCTCCCAGATTATTTTGGACACACTCTTGGTTATTTTTATCTTCTCGCGACACAATACACAGGCTCATTCCATGTATTTCTTTAACCTGATGAAACCTCAACTTCCCGCTTCCCTTTATTTGTATCCATGACTTTAGAAATTTAAGGATTTTCCAGGGCATAAGAATAACTGTAAAACCTTCTTCAAACATTTTCAGATTGTCTTACAATTTGGTCCAGTCAAATATCTAAAAGAAATGTTATGACAATTAATGGAGGCAAAAATCCTAAAATATTGCTCTTCTATTTTCGTTGGTGCGGTCTGAATCTATTAGCTGCCCCACCAAAGTATTCTTCTTCATCTTCTGTTACAGATTCGACAATATTTATTACTGCCATAGTGTATGTACATGATTACTTTCTTTGCGTATTGGCTTGTGTTTAATTAGTATATTTTGTAATTCCATTGCTCTCTCTTAGCTTCTGATAACATTATAATGTATAATGTGTCAGACCGTTTTTGGAAAACATCTTCATAACTGCGTTCGGCGAAGGATGAGATCAAATGACATCACTGATTTATTGAAAATATTTCTCGCACAGTCTCAAGAAAACAACGTTTGAAGTGAAACATTTTTTAAATTTTGAGAAAGTTCTCTGGAATTAAGTTAGCGCAAGTACATTCTTTCATTCCGACCAATCTGTGATTACCATTACTAAAAAAATGATCCACCTTTCCTGTAGCAATTTACGGGGAACTTTAAAGTTTTATATTTTCCTCGAGATATTTTTCGAGTTTTTTTCCTTCCATTTTCAAGTTTTTCCATCGACATTTTTCCGCCCTTTCGGCCCCTACTTTCACGATAATGGAAAAATTGAGCGAAAGAGTAAAAGAAAACAGAATGAGATGAACGCGTCAGAGGGAAATGCGAGGAAGAGATCGCGTTTTCGGAAAACAAAAGGCAGGGAAGCCGGTCTCGTTCTTTTCCATCTCTCTCGCACACTTTTTTCAAAAGGGTCCTTTCTACAATTTCTCCCAGCGCCACTGCGGCGTAGCGGCGAGGAGAGCAAGCACCATACGAATCTGCCCCGTGCATTCTCTCCGAAAAACTCGGACATGTTAGCATTTTTTTCATCTCCCTCCCTCTCTAGCGACAGTAAATGGATACATCTCCTCATTCCCTTTCCCCATCTCCATCCAGGGGAATCAAAAGCAGCACCCAATGCGCCAAAAAACGAATCCGGCGCTCAATCTATCTCTCTTTTTCTCTCTCGCTCACATTGTTCTTCCCCGGAAGCATTGGGAAGCAGGCGCCGACAGCTCCGCCCTCTCAACTTCCCTCCCCAAACTAACTCACTTCCCCGTGCCTCCCCAACCCCTTCGCTCCGTCCGATGGAAGTCATTAGCGTTGCATTGTTCGGCGGAAGGAGTAGATGGAGAGCATTTGTTTCCCATTGTTGGCCCGGCGTCCCCTAGCCGTGCGGCCAATGGCCACTCATTTGCCCGCTCCCAGAAAGGGAGAAGCACCTCACCTCGGGACTCCTCTACCGTCCTTTGTTTTACGCGGAGCTTGATACAACACCCAAAAAAGTTCTTTTAATCCGTTTCGAATCCTTCCCTCCTCTCTCTCGGGAGATTTTTTATTCTCGAGCCATTAATAAGTGGAGTGGTGCCACGGAATCCGCGATTCGCCACGAGGGAAGGGAAACATCCGATGAAAAGTATGGTAGGTATTCGAGTGATAGGATGAGGCCGGTAGCCAACGTTCCACCTACGAAGTCACATATTCGCCAATATTATGCCAATGTTCGAAACTATCACACTTCCACGGGAAGTGTGATAGTTTCATTACCGTGTCTTGAAAATAATCGGAGAGACCGCCCTTAATCTAGCGAATTGAAATATTTCTAGTCACTTGACTTTCTAAATTTTATCGTCACCCACACCGTTCATGTGAAGAGGTGAAAGGATCTTTCCGATTGACTTTCTTGTTAATTTCATTGAAATTTATTTTGATATTGAAATAGATTCTTTCATATCTCTAAGCCTTACCTAAGAAGTACCAAGATAGCCAAGAAGTGCCAAACTGGTGCTAGAGGCAGTTATTTGGAAGAGATAAAAAGGAAGTGGTTGAATTCCAACGTATCAGGCCACTGTCAGAGAAAGTCCTAGAAGCAATACTTGGAGGATGAAGGAAATGTTGGGGCCAAAGAAGAAATAGAAAGATATGTAGGAAGCAAGGAAAAGGAAATGGGCAAAATAAAATGAATGACAAGTAAAAAGGAAGAGTACAAAAGTGGTGGAAATACACCAAAAAGTTCTAGTACATAAGGGAGAAAATCGCCTTCAAATGGCAATACAAATATCTTTATTTTCGTCCCTACCTTCCATTCACATTTTCAGCCTTTAATGATTTCCGATGACACCTGGAGGGAAAATTGCTTACTGAGTTTACTATTACTTAATTAGTCCACAAACGTCGTAAGTTTGAGTGTTTCTGGCAAAGGTGATGAAGTGGTATTGAATTGCTCTGTTTGAGCCTACAACACCAGCTTTATCGTCAATCCATACAAATGGTCATAGATGAGCATCCTCTTGGTTGAGTTGGTTCATATGTAGTCGAATTGTCTCCGAAGGGTCGAAATGAATTTTTCCTTTTTCAAAAGGGAGAGTTATTACGGCCCGCTTACAAATCGATTTGTTTCTGTTAATTTTTTCAATTAATGAGTAGAGGAGTCGAAGGTCGTTAGTTCATTTTTGATTCGGATCCAATTTCCTTCGATCGTGCGGAGATGCGATAATTGGTTTCGATACTTGGAGGAAATGAATTAGCCGATCTATTCTCCAAAAATTAATTGCCACCTCTGCTCCTCTTCGACCGCAAATGGAGTTGTGATGAAAATCCGTATTTTCATTAACTCTTGTTCATAAAATCAGCGATTTGATTAGCGAAGGTGCGGGAGTTGCTTTGCAAATAAACCAACCGGAACTCTGTTCAATCTGACGAACGTGCTTGAATTCTCGTTCCATAATCCACTTACGTATAACTGCAGAGACAGCATAGGCAATAAAATTAAAACTGTAGTAATTGTATTCAGACAGACTGCATTACCATATCCCTCCGCAATACTATCTTATAAATAATAGATGGGTAAACATGCTAGGAAGTTAAGCAGTATTTCTTCATTTTCTTCAGAAATTACGAAGGCAATTTTAAGCTGATTATATTTACATCGCTGACAACGAAAATTATCGTATATAAAATCACATTATGCTCAAAATCAAATAATATTTAAAGAAAATTTTACCTCTTGCTCAGAAAGAAAAATATTTAATTGAAAGTGAATTTATTTATTTTTAATTTACACACACACTCTTGTCTTCCTGACTTATCAGAAGGATTCACGTTGTGAGTATATTGGTAAATACGGAAAGATGTATATAGCTTTCGATAGTGTTCTATTATCACAGAAAAATTGCTAGATAAATATTGTTTACATAAAAACCAGAAGATATAATACCATGCAAATGGTAATTGACATACCGTTAAATGTATAATACCAACAATACAAAGCATGAAACTTACATCAGATTCATGATTCTAGTATGCTGCAATGGTTAACTAAAAATATGATCGAATCATACACAAGTAACATACGTATATAATGAAAATTAATCTTTCATGGTTAAAATTTTCATTTTCCCGTCCGATTATTGCATTCTGGGCCATGATGGGTTTGTTGGTTGTTTCACATGCGATAAATGAATTTGAGAAGTGCTTATTTCGCTGCGTAGCCGCGAATGGCACAGCGGCTCTTCACCACCTGCCGCCTCACAAGTTCCTTTTTATTATTGTCTGATGGCTTGGGGGTCTTGTACTCCAGTTGTCATCATCTTATATGACTTCTACAGGAGTGCAGAACTTTAGAACAATAGCCGGGTTGAATCCGCATTACGACCAAACTTCACACACACACATAAGTGTGTTAATGTATTGGCTTGTATTTCTTGCTTTTATACGCAAGTACATTTCAAAGGAATCTTTCAATTTTTCAAGACCAAAAACATCTGATCAACACAGATCCCAGTGAAATAGTAAGGATCATGAAGGGTTTTTGAATACATGTACAAGAGGTATTATGGAATTTTAATGATTTCACGCGTATCTGGCTGACTTCTTATCAGGGGCTATGTATGTAAGTACAATTCATGGCTCTCGAAACCATTTATTTTCGAATAAACAACAGCGGTGCAACGGCCCATAATTTTGGATTCGCTTACATCAGATGTAGTAGAATGATATGTATTTGAAAAAACTCAAGCCATAGATTTAAATTTCGCAAAATTTAAATCTAAGGCTTCCGTTAATGTTACTCAGCAATTTAAACCGAAGAAACACTCCCACTAACCAAGTCCCTTTACTTTATTAAAATATTCTAATTCCATTAATTTGAATAATATTACATGTTGAACTAGATTTTTTAAATTTTCATAGAAGAATATATAAGGCTGCTCAGTCAATCAGGTTTTTATTTAACTAAATAGACTTCCTTACCAAGAGCTAAGAACCAAAAGGAAAAGAGAACTATGAAGAAGAAGGATTGTTAATATTTTTCTTTTGAAATTTTGTCGACTGCAACGTGATAGATTTGAATGCATGTTGGTCTTTTTCTCTTTAGAACACTTTATTCAAAGCGAATACCTGAGAGATCATAAAAAGCTCTTTTCTTGTATGTACGGAAGGTGACATATATTGTGTAAAGTAGTGTAAAAACTAAAATAGATAGAAAATATGTTGTATTTAGGATAGTTTCCATTTAGAGTGACACAGTGGAATGTCTATAGTTAGTAAATTCTAACTTCACTCACTGAATTCCTTCTTAGTTTTAAAGTTAAGTGTGATTTTTCTTATTCCTCCACTACCAGCGTTTAAAATTCATACCGTTTTGGAATGTTTCCTTGGTGATGAGGAACTTTTCAGCGGAGGGATCTTGATTTCAGAGCCTTCGTCAGAGAGACTCATTTTCGCTCAAATTTCCTCCAGAGCAAATGCATAACGACCGTCGGCAGAGGTCTCAAAACCCCTAATTGATAGCGAGGACGGAGATCCGCACATAAATGTTGATAAGCGGCGTGTCTTAAAGGAACCGGCCATAATTCCAAGGAGTCGCTCCATAAGTCTCACCTATCGAGCGACGACTTTACTAATCAGTAAATTCGTTCGACCCTTCACCCACTAGTCCTCTTGCGTAACGTAGAAGGCAATCACATGACCTCGGCGCGCCTATCAGATCGTACGGATCGAAGATGAGCAGCAGACGTAGGCATGCGTGAGGAAAACAAAAGAGGTTCGTTGAAAGATCGGAGACAAATGTCTCCCCTTCTTTTTCGCCCGCATTCGCTCTTTTCTCTATACCGATCCTTCCAGTCTTTTTCTCACCTGCTATATTTCTCTTCCCTCTTTTCTTCCGCCGTCATCTTAATTTCCCTTAGCAGTTCCCATTGTATGGGATACGTATAACACCCTCTCTGCATGCCGCCCGAGGCAAAGATGGCGGCCCACCCGTGACGTCACTTCCCCACGCTGCTCCTTTCCCCCTGCTTCCCGCACCCGATATTGATCCTGGAATGGCGGTTGAGGAAGACGCAAGAGTAAGCGGCGAAGTTGGAGGGAGAGAGGTACAAAGTGATGAAGACCAAAAGAGGCTAGGACGTGGATGATTGTCTCCGGCGTGAATTATCCTTTTCGCGAATCCTTGGCGAAAGCGTTTCACTCATCACGCAGTCTATAGAATCGAAAAGATCCAAGTCTCCATTCAAAGGGAAGCAAAAAAAGAATCCCTAACTTCTCTCAGTTTACCGGAGTCCCTCCACATATCTCCGTTCGCACAATCCTCTCGAGGCGGTCACGTTCCGCTATCTCCGAATTAGAAATTACCGGACTGTGCTCGGAATTAATTCTGCGAAGAGCGAACCTTATGTTGGTTGCGGAGGAAATCACTTTGTGGACGGAATAATTGAAGATAGAAAATGATGTTCGAGTGGCTATAGTCTTCTTCCCGGAAATTTATCGAAGGGAAAATGAATGTCGAGAGGATCTATGGAGATCTTCGCCGGAATAGAATAAATACACTAAGACAAATGTGCTGAGATGTTTTCAGCCCACGATGGCAAAACATTGGAAGGGATTGAGTTACTGCAAGACAATGTTGCTATCATAAAGTATATCTTAGAGTCGTGCGTATTTCATTTACATGGCTCATAATTGCGTATTATATTACTTTCTCAAACTGAGAAAAACCATTAGGTTCCATGGATTCTTAGCTGTATTTTTGACAAAAATATTAAACCCTCTTACCACTAGAAGTTCACGAATGAAATCTCTGAGAATAATTCTCACTCTATTTGATTGTTCTTTCACGCACTTACCTAAGGTAACAAGCGGAATATTTTAGTTTTAATGATGTCTTTAGTATGTGAAGCATAAAATTGTTTATTTGAGGAATCCCATAGTTACCTTTATTTTTTTCCACCCTTTTTTGAGAAATATCATCTAATTCTCATTTATTTGTTTCATTCGTTTGAAGCTGAAACAATTTATATGTCACTTTAGTTTTCCGTTATTGTTTTACTATACCTTGTGAACAATATCTTTAGCCATGTGTTGCTGAATATTTAATCGATAAATTCAACACACTGATTAATTCGTAGGCAAGAAACTGGCTTCATAAGAGATTTAAATTCTGAGAAATAATCTGTTAACTAAGTTATTCTCGAAAGAGTCCGGCATCGGCCGATGAATTTGCCGGGTAGCTGCGGAAGGCGACGCTGGCGAGGCAGCCTATCGAAATTCGGACTAAGCGATTGAAAAAAGCATTCCTAAAAGAGCCAACAATCATATTGATTGTAAACTTACGAAACAATTTTCCTTCTTTGCCCAGTGCACTAGATGCGCACATTTTCATTTCGACTCGATGGAGAATAGTTAGATCGTTCTATTGGTTACTGTTTACTTGAAAGATACCTTAGCATTAAGATTTCAATTTTAATAATTACATATGTAGCCTGATGAATTAACTTGTCTTGTTGATTACTTGCCTTCAATAAAGGATAGCAATTATCATATATCATATTTTCTCCTTTTTGCAAATGTTTGTAAGAAGACTGAAAAAGCTGATATTTGAGGACATCTTGTTTAAGGTGATCCTGAATCATCATTTGTCGATTTTGCACCAGCGGTTTTCTATCTATGATTCAACAGTCAAATTCTGAGAGAAAGTCAAAAATAAAGCTTTTTTTACAAGTTAAAGCACATTAATTCAATAGATGAAGATAATAAGTTTTTAAAACTATTTTAATGGAAAATTTTGTCCTAGGACAAGGTAAATAAATTATATGTACAATTGAAAAGCTTTTTCTCGATAAAAAGATAACAAGGGCAATAAGCAAGTTCAGAAAGAGAAAGTATTTCTTAACGCCCTTTTTCTACATGCTCCAAGCGTATATTCTTCTCCCACTTAATTCGCCATTTCCTTTCGAAGTACTCTTAAAACTCTTCCTAAAACTTATGATTTTCTCATTATAACGAATGAACATGTCATTTTTCCATTTTAAACCTTCATATGGAAATCGGACTAAGGAAAAAACACCCAATTTTGCATTCGAAATTAAATTTGCTACTTCGCTTCCCAAAGTTTCGATGTCTTATGTTGCCTATACCTTCCAATCCACACATGAATTGATCCCCAGTAGAAAAATGATCGCGTCAGTTGTGTGAAATCATTTCGAGATTGAAAGCAAAAAGATATCGAAAGCCTCGAAGCAACAACCCAAAGGGGAAAGAATGAAAGATATGCAAATTTTCTCGTTCGAAGGGTCAATTCAATATCTACATTTATGTCGTAATTATCGGAATCAGATCATGCATAAAACAGACTTCCCTGGAGTTCTACTGCAGTATCGGATCCCTTCATCGAATAATCTATCAGATAACTCAGATGGGAACGTTACAGTAAGAACGCGGAGTTCGGTTTGAAATAAGGGCGTTAAAGTAACAGGAACCCAAATATATTTCGAGACTCGATAGAAGCGAAATCCTCACGCAATTATACCATTTCATTCTTCCTATAAACATGCTCTCATCACCTACAGAAGGAATACGTATAATACTGGAGTCTGTTTTTCCTTCGATCCCCGATACTAAAAAAATAAACCTTGCTCAAACAAGGAGCTTCGAGTCCGATCTGCTTCTCCAAATAAAAAAGCGCGTTCTATCGGGAGTCGTAAAGTCTTAGGTCAATTGACGGAATAAGGACCGGTTTTGGCTTCCGGCTAGTCCCCGGACGCAAATGGGAGTAACCTCTGTTTTCCCGTGGCCGTCGCGGGGTCCCGAAGGCGGGAGATCCTGTGCAGATTAGGGAAGGCGGCGGTGGCGAGGCCGTTGTTGTAAGGCGGGGGAGGCGAAGGCAGACTCCCTCAGTTAGCTTACCCATTGCCCGCCGTAATTGCGTAGGCGTTGGTGGATTGGAGAGGATGAGGGTGGTGGGAGGAGGGAGAGAGCCGCGGCCATTCGTGCTCAGAGGCCGTGGCGGCTATAGCCGGATAGAATGGAGGCGCGTTTGCCGAACACAGAGGTTGCCATGCTATGGACACCATTCTGCGTAAAGAGAGGAGAGCATCCAGTAAGCAATTAGGTTAGCAGAGTAGAGTACTCGGCCGATAACAGTGATTACGTTACGGAGTTGGCCTAATCCCCGGGGATGTCTTTTATCCCCAATTGCTACTGCTATTTTTCGAGCGATGCCACGCCGAGGCTTGGAGATCAAAGTGGATTCTAATATCGCTCCGAATTGCGGAATCATGCGGATGACAGAGTGGATGAAATACTGAGTGGGATACAGTCAAAAGGCACTGCGGGGAAACAATGCTCTTTCATCGAACAGTAATCTTAGTGAAGGGCACCGCGAAGGTTCTCTTAGTTCAAACTTTCGAATTCATGATTTTCCTAGAATTTACCTCTTTCGATAAAACAAGGTTTTTTTATTTTTCTCCTGTCGTGGAATCAAATTCATAATATCGTCCACAGCCGTTTAATAAATTTTATAGCCGCATCCTTCTTACAAATTTTCGCAACAAATACCCCCTGGTAGTTGATCTCCATAATTCTGAATTTCTATCATATTATACATATATATTGACAATCATAGCTAAAGAAACCAAATAGTGTTAAAATATTCAAACTGTTCAATTTTGTAGAAGTATCACCATAAAATGTACTTATTAGAATGGTATTTAACCTCTTTTTATCTTTAATGGCAGCGCATTAAAAAATAACGAAGTCAATAAATGGGTTGGATAATTCTGCATAAATATCAAAAGGAAAACATTTTTTACAAATTAAATACGTCAAAAAACGTTTACTTTCCTAGATTTGTTATAAAAAATAACAGTATGGGTAATTCTGGCATTTATCTTCAACAGCTTGAAACTAAATCATTCTAATAAAATGCAGTTACAGGGATCACATTTTGTACGAATTAAATTCTTTTTCATTTGTTTTGGAGAAACATCCCTTACACATTTTCAAGTTCCATAAGTTATTTGCAATACCCTTATCTACATCAGTATGTCCGAGTATACCGTGGAAGTTGCTTTCGTGAAGAGGCAAGATTGGCTTATATTTGTTGTACCATTTTGTATCATTTTTCGCCTCTATTTTCTTTAAATTCACTGAACAGCGGATATTCAAAAAACAAGAAAGTGAAACTCATACTAAATTAATTTACAATTGCTCTGTTTAAAAGAGTTTAGATAACATAATTTCCTAAAATCATTACTTTTGGTACTATAAAGATATTTTCTGAAATAAAATAGAACAGTTAAACTCAATATTACTTTCTCAGTCTGTATTTTCTTCGTTTTCATTGTTTAATAACTAGATAAATTTCCAAAAATTCTTATGAAATATACAAGTTTCAACTATATCTTTTTGGTCCTTTTAAACAGGCTAGTACTTCAGTTATTCTTTTTTTTACGAACATGTTTTAATTACATCAAATTAGTAGCTTTTTATGGGATTAATCTATAGTACTCGTAATCATAATTGCTGTACACATAAGTTTGTCTTTTTTGTCGTAATACCCAAATGTGAGGTACCTTTGTTTCTGCAAAGGAATATCATTTTCCATCGTGTGCTGACTGCAGAATTCAGACAAATATAAGTTAACTTGAGCAATGAGAACTCAGACTATTTTTGTTATTGGAAGGACTACTGTGAGACTGATTGTTTCTGCTCAAGTGATTTTGATCAGTAAAAAGTATATGGGATGTCTGAAAAATATGATCTTTTTGGGCTCATTGAAAACATCACTATATACGTGCTTTCCCGGCACCCTTCGTGACATTTCTGAAGCTTTGAAAATCTTTTAAAACATTAACCCGTGAAATATTACAATTACTCGTCTTTCGTCATATTTAATGATAAGTTTTGTTTCCGCGAAATATTTTACGAATTTACAATGGAGTTAATCATCTGATGAGGATTTTCATTGTTTTCCCCTTTTGCCTTCATTCTTTTGGGATTCTTTTCATACACTTTTGTAATTTTTCCTTCTCTTAGACTATCGTTGTCTTATATTCAAGGTGCTTTCCTAAATTAAACCTTTCTTTCAATAGTTACTTCATTATTTCTAAGAATTCAAAGATGTTTTATTGTGTGCAAAAACTGACTTTTTAGTTTCACTTCCGGCCAAATAAGTCGCCATGTTGTAATTATTTTGTCGTTATATTTTACAAATGTCATATTAAAACCATTAGTTGCTTTGTTATTTGCAAATTAGTATTTGTTTTCAATTAGTTATCAAGCGACTTTGGAGCCTATGCATCGTCCTGTTGCAAACACGAAATTACTTTCGCAATATTTTTTGCAGATGGTCATAAATTCTCAAAGTTAATTATAAATTCGCAGACACTACAAATGCACGAGAATTCGCGGGACAACACCCGCAAGTGATCCACCTAAGCAAGAGATAAAAAAGCAGGCTGTATACAGGAAAGCTGGAAATGAAAGCCCGGACACGAAAATTACCACGGATAATTTTGATTCTCAAATAAGAGCCAGTCTCGTTGTTTCCATTCCTCGCCGGCGCATGCAAAGGACACACCTCGCATTAAAAACGCAGGAAAGGGACGATCATTTCTCCCGACATTTCTCACATTACCCTCTCCTTCTCTCACACTCTCTGAAAAACGAATTCTACGCCCAAATGAAAACAATAACGGCGTTCATCATAAATGTAAATGCGGGATGTCCCCCGCCTTCCGTTTTCATGGCCGCCTGTCCTTGGGCTGGAGAAAAATAAAAATTGAGGTGGATGGGGAAGAAGAAATAAAAACAAAACAATAAACTCCCCCCGTAGCTTCTTCATCCTCCCGTGTCCGTGACTATGTTCCTTCGAATAAGTGACGTGCGAAAGCGGAGGTATCTTCTCTCCCTCTGCGAGGAGCTCCCTTAGTGTCTGGAGAGATGTATAATTGCTGAGAGTAGCGACCCTTCTTTTTTCCGAAAGGAAAGGAACATTTTCCTGGGTGTATAAAAATGGGATAGGATTAACCCGCGCTATCTCGTTTATCACATCGCCGCCGTCTCCTGCGGAATCGTCGGCGGAACGCGGTTAACAATAAGCGCTAAGAACTTCCCCATCGAGAGAATGAGGGATTCTCCCCCATCTGTCCGGCGGTGTCGAAGTCTCCTCGGCTCCTTCGGTGCGACCAGAGACCTTCCAAGGACTTGAGAAAGCGATTCGGTCTGCAAGCCTACATAATAATTCCCTTCTAAAGCCCTCCCTCCAACTCGGAATCAACACCCTCCATGCATATCCTCTCGAGCCTGACGAATTCTATTGGTCTCCTCAGCACTTTGCCCTCCCACTGCTTATGCAACTTCCTTTCGCCGTCGAAAGTCTCGGTAGTACTCGGATCGTCCTTCCAAAATAACTATCGGCATCAAAATGTTAATATCCAGATGGAGATGGGGAAATGTTCAGTCCTGTATTCGACGAGGATTAGATTTATAATTTCGAGTCCTGTTAATTGTTTGAGATAGAATTTTCTTTTATTTCTAAACGAACAATGCAGTGTGGGTACTGGCCGTACTGGTGAAGGATTTTGAAATACTTTCAGAGACGTTTATTATGTTTATGCATATCGTGAGTATTTTTAGGGAAAAATTGCTTGAATTAGACAATTATGGTTAGTATAGATAGATTAGGATTACAAGTCTCAAGGCGATTAAGGCCTGTGGAATTGTCGTTTAGAGCCGACCGTTTTTCAAAATTACGCAATTTTCCGACATGCTTTAATGTACAAAACTACTAATTTGCATCAATTGACTTCACTATGTGGAGCTATCTGCGTACGATGGTGATTGATATCAGTTATAAAATTTAATTAGTTAGCCGTTTCGGTTTTTACTTCCTACTGTTTAATGAAAGGATTTTTTAATCGATTCGGTTTTGCAATTGTTTTTGCACTGTCGATTATAGAGTAATCGGAGACACTAAGACTCTGTGATTATCTCCTTTCCTTTCCAAAAGCCATACAATTTCACAACAAAAGACATTAAAAATCCGAATATCATTCCTTTTCACAATATTTTAATTCTCAATAGCAAATCGCAAGATTCTGTTACGTTATTACCAAAAAAAAGCATCCTTGAAGTTGAAATTTCTTGATTCAATTATGCGGTGTTTCGAAGCTACTTCCTCAGTTAATTGAAAAGAATTTACGGGCATCGATTTTAGGCTGTGCTAATGAAAGTATTGTATTTTGATATTCAATTAAATTTCGGTAGGTATATGAGGGTGCAGTTTTCCTCAATCGATAAAGATTTACGAATGTCTTCATTATCCAAGCTAACTTCTGCTTCCTGATCACAGTCTGCGTGCATTAGAAAACGTGCAAGTGCAATATTTTGCGATTTTCATTCGAAAGTCTGAAAATGTCTTTATAGTTTTCTGAATGCTTTTAACCAGTGAGAGATTTGCAATTATTTAAAAATTGTCTAAATGTTTCGGTGCTTCATTTTCTATATCTAACAGCAATTTAATTTTTTAATTAAATAATTTTGTTAATTGTTTGGTCAATTTTCCTTAAGCAAAGCCTTTTAATCAATTTGTGTAAGTCGATAACCTCATTACATCCATAAGTCATACTTTTTAATCCATACTTCCGAGGGATCTGTATTTCGAATACTATATTGTTAATTATAGACATTTTAAACGGGGAAGATGTAAACCGCCGATATATCATGACTTCTGAGTATTGAAACAGCGTATGTAATCCGTGGCCATAATAACATATGTAACATACATATAAATTGGAGTATCTTTTGGTATGAATAAATTTCTCTTCACAATTCCTTAAAAAAATTCATATATTCTCAGATATCTCAGTCAGATTCTGGGAATTAACCCGAAACCAGAAGTAAAAATTTGAGGTTATTCAAATAATTATGAAAAATGAATTTATTACGTTAGCAATTTTCATTAACATGTAGTGTAGCTGTAGCACAACTTAAGGTAACTCAACTATTAGAATAATGAAATCCTATCGTGAATGCCGCTAACGACCGTCTTTTTCATTTGTGGACATGGAAATTCTTCTACCGGACTCACATTATACCAAGTTGGTAATCATCCAACCGATTTGGCCTCTTCTTAAGGAAATTTGATGACTTCCTGCGATTGTTAATATGGGAAGTTCAAGGTTAAGCTGCAATCAGCTCATGGAATTACGGCGGACTCTAAGAAAATCCGTGTTCTTCTAAAAATAAACGAATATCATTATACAGATGAGAAATGAATGACTAACTTCATCATAACGCATTTGATGAACATAATTTGATTTCTTACATGTTAGCCAATCGATTCTCTCCTATAATTTCTGACTGTTTTGCCGTCGACAGCTCAAAAACGAACCGCGACTGGTCATTGAAATTTTGAGATTTGGAAGAAGGAATCAAACATGTTCTGAAATCGAACCCAAATCATCCTCTTCCACTTATTATTTTAGGTTGCGTCATATCCTTTGATCTGCTTGGATATTCGCAAAAAAACTCTTCCATTTATACGAAGTAGCACTTTTTCTACGTTAAATTTGTGGTAGCTCTGACTCACTGCATGAAGTTAGATTACCAACGCGGAAATTACCAAAGAAAATCGCGAAATTTTTTTAGCCTCTTTCGAATGAATTCCTACTTCTTGCCCCAATTTTTTCCGACCTAAAGATCCTTGTATGCAGCCTAAAAGTTATAAAATGTAGCAGTTTTTCCTCACCGCCATTTCTTCCCTCCGTGCTTAATGCAGCAACTTCTCCGCCCGCCATTGTGGCCGAGAGGATTTTTCCATAAAAAATGAATGCGAATGGTTGAGTCTCATCAATTACGGCGATAACCCATCGCTCTTTTTTTCTTACCTGTCCAGACTAAAGTGTACGCCTGTTCCTACCCTCCATTCACTCCTATGAGGCCCTTCTGCACCACGATCATCTCCTTCCTATGCCTTTTGCTCCTTTTTCAAGTGGCCTCAGGAAGAATGCCATTTTTCTCCCTCGCGAACGCCTGAAATCTAGGAGAGATAGTTCTTATTAAACGGCTACAGAAAAGCGAGATAATTCATTTATGTGGCGATTAATGGAAGGAGCGACGAGCGCTTGTGGTTCGCAGTGCGTTTGTCACTCGTTTGCGTGATTCATCTTTCTTACCATCGTAAGATCGGAGTCCACCTTCTGCTTATATTTATTGGGGTCAAAACCGAATTGGTTCGGAAGGAAACGGTTAGGAGATGCGTGGGAGGGATAGGAGGGTCATTAAAACTTGGTTATGTAGAGCTGATTCGGATCTGTGAGATCTTAAAATTAAATTTAGCTTTTATAAATTAGTCTGACATTAATTGTTTGAGTATGTCAACCCTGCCGATGAAATGCGAACGGTGAAAAAATATGCGAAATTTTATCAAATATTTAATATTCACTTTTAACCAGGAATTGTAATTACTTTATATGTTTATAACTATGGAATTGGATCGAGTCGAACAGATTCTATCGCCCATTATCATTAGATCAATGCGCTATTTTGTATCATTAGATAAAGGTTGAAAGAAGAACATATCTGAACATAATTCGCTAACAATTTAACATAATTTCGCTAACTCATCTTCATTAAGTTAAAAAATTAATTAAGCTACTGCAGGTACTAAGATAGCTATCTGAAAATTCTTTACTCCTGACTAAGATGTTTCCCTCTGGATTCATAATTCTGATGCATCATAAGCAATTATTGATAAGAGAAGTTGATACTTCAGAGAAGTTGTTCACTTATCTTTTGAGGGCTTAAAAGTTCGGGGGATCTAATTTCTTCCTGCTTATGATGAAAATGCATGACAAACTCATTTACTTATTTTCCGATTATGTATTGTGGCTGTTTTTATTCATCAATCTGTTTACTTCTGCTAGGATAGTTCTACTACGGATGGTAAATATGATGGACCCCCTGTCACACGTCGAAAGGCGGCTTGCTAAGTACATATGTAAGAGTACATACGTATATTTACAGCTGCATAGGATGGGAAATACAGTTTGAAATAGTTTATCATATGTTATATATTTCTTTTGTAGTATTTTAGAAAATATTGTTTTGGATATCATCGCTATGTATATTTTAATTCGTTCTCAAGTTATTTAAACTATTCGACATCACTGTAATTTGCGTGGTCCTGTTACGATGGCTTGATGAATGAATTATTATTTATTTGTATTTTGGTAGAGGATAAAAAACGTTCTTAAATATTTTTCTAACTTTTTTCTCAGTCTTCCTCAAGGCTTTGTTGATGTGGAAGCTACAAAGGTGTGAGTGATGATGAATAATGGCATTGATCGAGGTTTATCCGTATCAAATGATAAGAAAAGTATTATTCGTAGCCATTGTGCTTCACTCACGTTTACTTTTTCCGCTTATGGCATTCTGGTTCAGTGAGGAAAGCAAGTGTAAACTACCTCACTCCTCATCTTGCTTAGTAAGCCTCACCCCCCTCTTACGTTTTTATAGCTAATGATAGAGTGGTTGAGGTCCCAACCGGTTGTAGGGCTAAATACTATACCGACAGCAATATGCGTATTTTACATACTGGCTTATATAGTCCTTGCGATTTTAAAATTTATTTAAAAAATAATTCTCTATAACATATACTGTTGCTCCTATAGCAATGGTGCAACAGTGTGGTTCACAAACTATGAACCACATTTGAAACTGTGACCTGCAGAATATTAAACAGCCTTCTCTCAAATTCGTTACTCCTATTTCGATTTATTTTTAATGCATATCATAATTTTGGGTGTTATCTTTTGACGTACTGTAATTGCGCTTAATTTTTTCCACAAGTAGGAGAAGTGATTTTGGTTTGTCGTCGACAGCAAGCTTTCATAAATTATTAGGCACGAATGAAAATCCTAATCCTAAAATAATTAGCTAAATATCTATAAATTAAAAGAATATTTGGCTAACTACCATGTCTACATTATTCCTTGCAAAAATCACTTTAACAGTGTGTATAACGTATTCACACGGGTGAAAAATAAGAGCTACTTTTATATTAGAAGAAGCATTAACAATATTCCTCACTCATCTCATTTTACAGTAGAAAATGTTCTCTCAAACCTTTTCAGGCGATTTCATGCGGCGTTGAATACAACGCAAATCGGAAGCTTGAAACTAATTACTCTCAAAAATAAATTTTCTTCAAATTTCCTCACAGTGGTGGAAGGCACTTAATAACTATGGCGAGCATTAAATGAACAAAGGAAACTGAACGAACCAAATACGGTAAAAAAGAGGTCCTTAAAGAAAATCGGCAGAAATAGAGATGGCATCAAGAGGACGGCGAATAGAGAAAGTGAGTGGAAGGAGAGGTCGATATGGCTTCATTATCAATTCGAGACACGGCCGACTCAATTTCCCAGAGGCCGAAGGAAAAAAATGGGGACGTAAAAAGCGAGAGGAGATGGCTAAACTCGAGCGCATTAAACAAAGACAAATTATTATTCCCTCCGTCCTTCTTTCGATCTCATCCCCTCTTTCTTATGATTCCGCTTCAGCTGCCCCTTTTTTTACTTCTGCACTCTCCTTATACACATATCCACTCTGCTACTCTAAGCAGCCAGTTACTCTCTCCTCAAGAAGGAAAAAACAATACACTCGCCCTATGCAGCACTATAAGTTATCCGTAATCGCCCTTGGCGTTTTTTCCACCTTCCTTAATTCACCGAGTCGTTCTCCATTACAGACTGGAGACTTCTGGAGGCGAAAACTTATTTCCTAATAAGAAACGGCCCACTTATTATCGCTTCCGCCGGTGTATTTTCCCCGCTTTCATGTTTTCAGATAAGTTACAGTGCGAATAAAAAAGGGACGCGATGAGTCACAGCTTTGCCAAAAAATTTTTCAATCTTCTCCCATTTTTTGGGTTATCATACGTTTGATGTGAAATTCAGGACGTATAAACGACCATCCATCTCATCGTGAGCGCACTCGATGGAGTTAGAAGTTCTTTGTAGAAAGTTTTTTGAAGTTTTGTAGAAGTTAGAAGTACATACTTTATTCTTACTTTATCCATCCATCGCCGCTTCATGACTTCATTGTTTTTCCTAGATTACGCAATATGTTTACATCTTCCCTGAGTAGCAATTACCTTTGTGACATAACTTAATATCAGCTCGGAAGATTTGATAGATCTGAGTTGCTCATTTTCTACGCACTTAAAGTTACATTTCATATTCGCTCATTCTATAAGTTTTCTATAATATAGTATTCTGAATATTCTCTAGGTATAGCATTTTGGCCTTAATATATTAACGTCTGTCGTGCGATACTGTTTCTGTGAAATAAAACTATACATCGATCGATGGTGGTGTTTTTCGGCAGCAATATTTAAGGGTCTCTTTGTGGGGTATTCACCCTCTTACACCCACAAATTCCTAATTTAGAAACACTTTAGGGATCTTCCTGATAACGGATGTGAAAAAATTCTGATAGGACCGGAACTTTAATCCAAATCTTGATCTCGATCTTCAAGAGAAAGATCCAGGTTTGAGTCCCGGTCCTGTTTAAAACCGTAATTCCTTTACTTGTAATGTTTTCTTTCACTCATTACCTTGATTTCAAGACCCTATAATGTTTTTTGAATCTCGATCAATTCCCATGAGTGATTATAACAGCTTGATTAAATTAAGGTAATTTTGTCATTATTAAGAATGACAGTCATAATAAATGCAGTAGCTTAAACTGGACGTTTATGTTCGAAATTAGAGTTAATCGTTTCTCGAATGATTAACGATATTTTATACATGCAATTCGATTTGAATGGTTGTATTTAAGTCTAGAGAGCGTTTCTTTCTCTTTTTTAACAGACGATAAACTCCTACTTTGTGTCTCACTGGAAACATAAACCCAAATTTCTCTTCCAGTGAATTTAATTGAGAAATAGATAAGGGATAGATGAATACATTTTGTGTTCAACCCGTTTAATTTGGAAGTCTTTGCTAGTTCTCCTAATTGCAACTACCCATCAGAATTGATATCACAGTGATGGGGTCTCAGTTCAGATCTCCTCAACCTGTTTCGCCTTTGGAATGGCTCACAAGTGCTTGCATTATAGGTGCTCTCGATATCTCTCTCCAGAAGGCTTCTACACTCATGTCGAGCAACGTTCCGGCAGATGCGGAGGAAGGCCCAGGGAGGAAGTTAGAGGACCGGTTGTGACAGCGGGTTGAAAGGAGTTTTATATGATTCGGCGACGTATTTATGGAAGAAGGAAAGAAAGAGAGATGGGACACGAACAACTTTTCATTTTAATTTCACTATTCGCTATCAAGAGCGAGGCGGAAAAATCCTTTTATAGCATAGCATGATTTATAACGTTATCATTTTTTCCGGCCAAAACAACAGTTGGAGGCATTTAATTCGTCCGCTTCCAGTCGATACAACGGGAGATAATCTTGTGCAATGGAAGTTGGAAGTAAGGCCCAAAGTTTTGCTCTCAACATAAATTCCTCAAACCCTTTCGAGCCACTCATCCTGTTGTAAAAATGTTAAGGGCAAGTTAGTCTCCTTAATTCATGCGAGCCCTCAATTCTAAGAGTAACATAGGAAAAAGATCGGTGAAATCATTTTATGCAGCCTCAGATCAAATGCTACTCATAAAGCGAACACGGTTCTTAATGAGCAAAGAATCTGATTAGGATGAAATTAAGTTACTGTGTATCTGCGTTCCATAGCAGTTTATATCCGAATCAATGAACCTTTAAACTGTTTTCTTTGCTAACAGCAGTTATGTCTCTCTGAACATGGCAGGCCGTAATTACGGAGGGGTTTTAAAATCTAGTACAACGAAATTGAAACGCAAAGGAATGAAAAGAAGGTCTTATATTGCTGTCATGAGCTTACGAGTGACGTATCATCTTAATTTACTCTGAGTTAAGGTTTCTCTAAGTTGCGTTGCATAAAATTTCCTTCATACTCATAAATTCGATGTTTCTATTTCACGGAATTTTCAAGTCGATAGAGTAGTTCCTCTTCAATCGAGTATTTAAGTAACTAAAATATTAACTGTAACTTATTCAATTAACTAAACGCGCGTTATCTGTTTTATTATCATCTGTGATGGAGGTAATTGCTGATAAAACAAAATATAATGCCATTGGCAATCTTGAATAAATATCTTGATAATACAAGAATATCATTGATTTATTATAAATTTTAATTAAATTAATTATGTTTAAGAGGCGCTAAGTTTGATGTATTTTCCTATAGAGAGAATCTTAAATAAAGATAAAATACGTTTCAGTAGTCTAACTTCTCATAACTATATTTCACCATCATTCATGTTGATGGCTTCATACAAGAAAGAAAACTCCGTATGAATAATTATTTTCTGCCCATAGATTCTTCTATAATCCATTTCATATTCTTCGATCATTTATATTTGCAAAATTGTAAAATAATACTTTTGCTTCTACTTCCATCGCCGTTATTTCATATCGATCACATAATCGAATTGTAAACTGATTATATTTCTTTCATTAATCCGATGAAAACCACCATTAAATTAATTACTTCCTTTCATCTGTTTATTAATGACTCTCAGTGGAAGCACGTCTTTCGGAGCGAAAGAAGAATTTGTCAACAGGCTGGTCGAAACCCAATACAGACATCGAAAGTTTCAATCCACCCAAATCAAGGGCCTCGTTCACTCATTCATACAACGAAGGACTTTTCTTAGGCACTCGCACCACGCTCAATTTTTTTCTTCCAAGAGCCATTAATCAATCAGCGCCCTCTTTTTTCAACTTTC
Organism: Ladona fulva; assembly: GCA_000376725.2. Lineage (NCBI taxonomy): Eukaryota > Metazoa > Arthropoda > Insecta > Odonata > Libellulidae > Ladona > Ladona fulva. The sequence goes on from KZ308514.1 coordinate 349,552, forward strand.
GGAGCATTTAATTTTCGTCACTTAACGGAAAGAAAAACGGCCTTTGATGGTTTCCCTTTCCTTCCATCAAGAAAGAGATTTGGGAAGAAAAACTACTTTGCGTTAAACTTCTTCCCTACAATTGACATAGCACGTCTTATATGATGTGGAAAGCGATGATGAATAAAAGCTTGATGTTTTAGTAGGGAAAATTTTTCGTAGAGGTCAGCTTTTCGGTAGCTAAAGGGAATTTCCTCCTTTTAGGAAGGGTTAGGGAAGTGGGAGGAGTGGGCAAGAGGAAGGGTGGAGGCGCGAACATCCTATCGGAGCAGGTGAGAAATTTGAAAGAGGCTTTATTCGAACACAACCTATCCATCGCTTCCCCCTCCGGAATCTGAAAGTAGGATTTTGAAAGCGATTTTCGGATAGTATTATTAAAAAATGAGCAGTATTTCGTATCAACCTCTCGTTTGCCCACTTCACTCCTGCCTCCCGAAGTTTGTTGAGGAATAAAGGACCGAGTGGGGGGGTCATAAGAAAAAAGAATGCGGGAAGGGTTAAAATTGGTGTGTTGATATGAATGGTTTCTGACTTCCGGGATATTCCTCCTAACAATAATCCCTTTTAAGTTCCTGGAATGAAGGGAGACGTTGAAATGGAGAAAGAAAGAATTTGTGAGGGGAGGAACAGGACGAATGGACAAATGACTTGATGTAGTGGGTGACTTTGACGCTACATGGGATTTCCTTACAACCAGCGCGCAGTATTTGCATATGAAAACGAAATCTATCGTATAGCCGTAACATAATGTAATCGGTGAATGGAAGTCGCTATCGAGAAAATTTTATGATTATTTATTAAAATAGGATTCAAACTTTCTTTCAAGATTATAATTTATAATTGCTATTCAAAACATCCGACAATATCAGTAAATTATGCATGAACATTTTTCAGAATGAAAGGATCTTACCTTCTGTAAAAGCATTTTTTTGTAGGATAGCTTCTTCTTCGTTGGTGTAACATTAATATTATTCAAGTAAAGCAATACTACCAGCTTCCATTTGAAATTCCGAGGAACATTACAACTCAATTGGTTAAAAGCCTCGCCAAGAATGTGGGAGAGATCGATTTCAAATTAAGCGGAGTTTCCTTTACTTCTTTTTCATCCCTGCTTCTGAGTCAGAACACACGCTCTTCCACCTGCTGTAAAATTTACGAGATGGATGTTAGTGACGCTGTTTTTAAAAGAGCCATGTCAAAAGATACCTTACCTTCGCTGATCCTTCTCTAAAATAAATCATGAGCCCCACGACGATAAATGTTTATACAAATTTAAAAGTTTCTATAAGCCGTAGTACTGTTATGATATTTTATATCTAAACTAACTTAAATAGTATAAAATACGAGGATGCAGTTCATCAATGTAAATATTAATTTTCGGAATGCTTAAATATAATCTATCTAAAAATCCAGAGTCTCAATATTACTTCCTCTGATTCGTATTCTGTATTCTTTTTCAAAATCATTAGGTGAGGTTTTGTTCTAATTGTCGCTGTTAATGAACAGAGTTTGTAGTAACAAATATGAGCAGTTCCGGATGTAGGAATTTAAAGGATGAAGTGCCAGGGGTCTGGTAATATAAGAACATACAAAGTAGCAGGAACGTTATATTTTTAAATAGCTAATATAAATTCGAGGGTCCGTATATTTTAACGCCGTGAGCCTCGACAAGTCTTACTTCACCACAATAAAAAACTCAGGATTGCATTCTTTAGTTGGAATTTTCACATTATCTCATACATTATTGAAAATTAACATTTTTCAGCTCACTAGATTAATTACACTATGGTTCGCAGTGTGGTAAGAAGACATTTATTTAACATGTTCATAAGTGGAGATAAGATTGAATATTTTTGTAATTACTTACAACCCTTGAAAGGTATTTATGTGAGTAGATTATTTCGAGAATTTTTCTTTTGTTATAATGGAATTTTTTTCACTCAATAGAAATAAATCTTAGAAAAATATAGCTTTAGATATGATTCCTTGATAAATTGGCCGAGAATTATTTTAATAAAGCTACCTCGTATACTCTTCTCGTGCATAAAACAGCTTAAGTTCTCGTAGGATTATTTATATTTATTTTCTCTCTTGGTTCCCTACAGGAAAAGCAATATAAAACATAAAGAAAATGGCACCATATATATTTCACTACTTCTATCTAATCAACTCTGCATCATTACATGGAAAATATTTTTTTAAGATAAGTTCCTTTTTCTCGGAATAACCCTTCAGTAATTTTTACTAATAAGTCCAGAAAGTGGTTGAGGCGAGTTTTCGCTCCACACAAATGGAAGTTGGCTCGACTATTGTTGAAATTCAAAAATACTTTTACGTAACTCGCATGCCTCATATCATCAAGATATATAAGCATTTGCGTGCGAAAAACGTCGAGGTTATCATCGGTCCTGCATCGAAGAAAGCGCAAAATCAAAATCGCTACATGGTGAGCGTTTCTCTCCACTCAAGGGAGTTAAACTTTCCACCTCCGGGCGTCAGGAATTAATGGAAAACGCGGACAAAAGGCGTTTCCCAGCGGCGAGATAAGAGGCCTCCGCAGGTGTGTGCGTATACGTCGGCAATGCAACAGAAAGATTCCACGAATTCCTCTTCTTTTTCCCCCTTTTCGTCGCAGTTTCAACACGCACTCACCAAAATCATTTATTCCCTCCCCTTTATTTTTAGTTCCTTATATATCCGTCGCGATCCACCGTCGCTGCCGTCTCCTTTCTCAAGACGTCATCCAAGTCCGAATTCCAGCGTTCGCCACTTGGTCCCCGACTGTCTCCCTTTCTCGTTTTGTTTCCTTTCTCTCGAACCATCCTTCCTATTAATGCTCAAGACCTCTCAAACTCGCTTTTCCTATCTCAATCTTTTACCACTTCACCCGTCTATCCTCCTCCCCTCCACACAATGCCCTCCATCCCTCCTTGAAGTCGCCCGTCCATCGATTCTCCTATCTCTACTCTTCCTCAAGAAGTCGTTCATCTGTCCATTCAGCCACTCTCTCCTCCAACCTCCCTGCCCTCTTTAAGGCTTTACTTTTTAATTGGTATGTCGGGATAAAAATGTGTTTCTCACCTATATATCACCTTTACTCTATATCACCTTCCCCATATCTACCCTATTCCACTAATTTTCCAATGCGTTCCTATCTTTATTCCCTTTCTTTCCTTTCCATTGCAACTCTGATTGCTGTTCTTCATTCAGTATACTGGAATTGCACATCCTGTTATTTCTTTCTTGCTCGTCCTCACACTTCTTTTACTCTCTTACCCCAATATCTAACTTTCATCTCTTCCCCTCTTCTCTGCTCTCCTGTCCCATCTTGCTTTTCCTAAGTTTCTCATCAGTGATGTGATCTCATCTTATCTTCCTTGTCTATCTGAACACTAATTCTGGAATGTACTACCTTACCTCAGCCTGGAAACTTGACACATTCTACAGAAAGTGTATAATGCCCTAGTCCTACCCAAGAGCCTTATCAACAATTGCGTAAATTATTTATTTTTAAGTGCCTTAAAAATATTATAGAATTGTTTGTGTAATCTTAACTTGGGAATGGAGGGAAAAATCCGTAGGAATGACTCTTTTCATGTATGTAGAATTGTATGGCATGTTATCTCGTTGTAGCATTAAATTTCCCCGCATTGTGTTATTGCCTTAGTCTTGGGAATAGATTACTTACTGGACAGGATAATTTAAATCGAGTAGAGAAAATAATAGCAAGGCAATACAGATGTTATGAAGATACACATTAAAAGATATCATGCTTATTTTCAATAAGTTATACTTCATACAAACCACCACTGTTTACTGTTCCTTAAAGACAGGTCGTCGATGGCAGATATTGTGTACCTCTCCATCGCTTCAAATTCTTCATTATTCTCATGACATCTACATCTTTTCATGTATCCTGAAAACCGACTAACGGCGTTTGACAGGGGCTCATACACCACGAATCTATTTCCCTAATCTATAACTTTCTCGGAAAAATTAATTCATGAAACGACTAGCTCTAGCATCTATTTGTTTGCCTTTTATCGCAGTATCAGATTATGATACTGATATAAGATTCTCTGCCAGTCATTTCCACTCAAATATCTTGCGATTACTATATATAGTGGACAATAAGGTTGCACGAGTAGGTTCCTGGCTGGGTTTTGCTATTACATGTTACTTCCCATTTTGCCCGTCTTAATTTTCCCTCGGCTTGCCATGAAACTTTTCCCCCATTTCTGCATCTCGAAATGCCGCATACCTCTGCGAAATCTCTGATACCCCTCCTTTGAAAGTCAAAGAAATCTTAACGATTGTGCTCGAAGCCTAATGATTTTAGAGAGAGACAAACTGGAATGTTCGTTTTTTATATCGAAAGAGAAAAGTACATTACCCGTAATTCATTAAGCTTCATTATCTTGCTGGTATATAATCAATCAAAATTATCTTTGGATAACTTTGTTTTACACTAAAAATGTATGGAGTACATATTACATACATATGTGTACATATGTACATATGTTTGACTTTTAGCACAGTGTAATGCCATCTCCACCGACTCATCGCCTCCCTCTTTCTCCTCCTCTGCTTCGAAAGGACATTGACTTACGGTGCAATAGTCTGCCTCCCTTGAGGCCTAATGGCCCTTCCTCACGCGCCCAATGTTTGAGCACACGTTTCGGAGAAATAAAAAAATACATTTGGGCTTCCAAAAGGAACGTAAATGTTTTGTACCGACTTGATAAAACAGCGGCGATATTTTTTTACGGAGCGGGTATCGTAAATAATGAAAGAAAGCGCTGCCCTCGCCGAGCCATTCCGCCAATCCGCGATTTTCCTCGAGCTTTTGGAGCGAAAATAAAATTGTCGTTGTTTATTGCACTTTCGGGAAAGAATAGGCGGTGTCCGATTCCAGGAATATTAGTCAACATTTTTAGTCATTCTCCGAGATTGGAGAAATAAAGAGTAATTTACGACTGCCCGCAAGGCATGTCTCTCGTGTCCCAGTCGATAAATTTCCCGCAGACATTGAATTTGGGGAGACTTTTGACAAATTTCGTGGCATTCAATTATGGAACTAAATCTTTCCTTGCATTTAACAAATTGAAACTCCGTGTTGCGAACGATTTTCCGCGATGATGCGGTTTATCGCTTCCTTAAGATGCCTCATGCGCGAGGCTTTTTGAAATCTATGACGCTAATGGTCGCAAACCATACCTTATCTTCGTAAATGCCTTGTTCTATATCTTTACCCGAAACGAAGCAAAATCAACAGATTTGAGGGAGAAATCCCCGCATCTGTTGCTCTAAAAGCGAAAGGAAAAAAGAATCGTTAAGCGCATCGCAGCCGAAGTCTTGGCTTCCTGCATTTCCGCTGCTTGTAGATCATTAGTAAGTGGATTTGATGAAGCCGCGATAAAAAAATGTCTACTTAATTCCCCGCGGGGAAGGAAAAAGGTGGCCATTAGAAGAATTTATCAAACGTCTTAACGACTCTAAAAATGTTATAGTCACTGCTAATGAGACCTTTTTCTGATGTAGCCCATGTGTTAAAAAGAAACAAGGGCTTTCGAAATCAGCAACAAAGCAACAAGCCAATATGCATAAATGAATAGGTATGAAGATACTCCGAAATACGGTATTCTACTTTCCCGGGGGACTCCTAAATAGCGGAGAAGCAACCTATATTACTGTGTCGCGGAGATCAAGGGTTCGATTCCTGATGAAAAGAAAAAAGTACCGTAGCTTTTGTTTGAATTAAATGAAACTTTTCGTCTCTTTTCCCCCTCAACGGTATGCAGTTCAATAGCAGGGATGTAAGGGCAATTACAGACTGTTTCCTTAACAAAGAATATGCTATATTTTTTATTAATTCATAAATCCTATTGCCTCTAATAGCATGTTATCTACACGTACAAAATATTTGTCTGTTTCAACTGTTTCTGAGAAAGAATCTCTTTGCTATACCTAATACGTAAGTTTTAGTTGAAAAGCAATTCGCCGAGTCAAAAGTCATAGAACTAAGATTTTTTTAGAAATCAATTTTTGTTCTTCATTCTTCCTATAAAATTGAGCTAATGAAGAGCGTCTATTTGCCGAGCTATGTTTTAAACGGCTCCCTGATGATTAGTGAAAGACGTTAAAAAAGGCGAGCGGAAAGAGGGAAGAACGGGATATTTCGGACGACTTAAAGATAGACCCGAAATTTTCAATTTCTTCGCTTGATCGAGTGGTTCCGTTTTTTGACGCTGCCATTTAGCGAAGAAGACATCCCACACAACACAGCTCCACCTGCCTCCTTCAACTCCTTCCGGCAACTCTACCCGAAAAACCTCTTATCCTCTGGTACTCGTTCAGCGTTTCTTCCCTTCAGTTAATCTTTGATACACTTCCTCTGTTACCAGTCGCGCCGAGAAGATATGTTTAATGGATGTTATCGTCGTATGAAACCAAAAATAATGTTCGCTCCTCCGTCGGCGGTTGCTGTCTTGCCACAACGTTGAGGAAGGGATCTTTTTAGAGAGAAAAAGTGTAATTTTCGGGACGGTATTAAAAGATTAATTATGCGCCGCATGATGGCTAATATGAGAGTAGATTGACGTGTTTGATGGATGGATGGGTTTTATTAATTAAATGCAGAAGGTACCTCCGGAATTATGACATTCTCTTTTTATTTTAGGAGAAGATTGATTATCGGAATTTGAAAATTTGGCTTAACTTGGTAAATGTTCATAGAAGATCACTTTCCTTTTTTCCATTTTTAGTTTAAAATGAGGAGTAGATGACCCTCACGGTTCTTAAATTACGGAAATTCTGTCAAGTTTAACGAATTTCGTTGGTTTTCGATTGATTGCTTTTTTGAAATACAACAAGATAATCCTGTCTACGGTAATCATGTTTATTAGCTTCCAAATTTGCCAGTTTTTAATGACCCACCATCGAATTTAAAAAAATTCCGATAATCCCAAAGAATTTTTCCCAACATATATTTTCTGTCAAAAATTTTTCTGTGACATCGAACAAATCTTTTTTTCTCTGAGATTGATTGGGTGGTGAAAAAATATTTAAGGGGTTTCTAATTGTTCTAAAATTTTGACTGATGGATGACGTTTAGAAAGGAATTAAGGAGGGTTTTAAGAAAACAGTAACCGTATTTGACGGGCTATTCCAGGCTTAATTTATTCCCAAGATATCATCTAGTTGACCGTTTAAGGTATTTATTTTTCACCCTCGTTAAAAAAGTTTCGCTTTCCAAAACAGCGATCTTGTCTATTTTCCTTTCACCTCTATCAAAGTTCTATCTGAGTCATTCGGTTTTTCTTCTAGAAATCTAGCCACACATTATTTCATGTTTACGTAATTCATTCATATCAGGATAAAAATCGGTATCGAGTATTGGATTTCTCCGGTGGAAGTAAACGGAAAGAGATTTAAACCTGCATCTCGTATGAAGCCGTACCTCCCTTCAAATGCTTGTCGCGTCTCATCTCCTCATATCTCAATCTCCTTTGCTTTCCTGATGGATACGATATACCCTTCTGTACACCATTCTCTACTGATAACCTCCCAAAATTCGGCGATTTCTTCAAAAGGAAAATCAAAAACGCGCCCTCTCGAAAAACAAATCAGCTCTTTAGTGATTCCCCTAAGACATTTTCTAGAGCTCCCAAATGTAACGGACCCCACCCGGGACATCTCAACTCTGCACAAATGTTTACCTTACACCGACGAGGCAAAATCTCGGCGGTGCCGAGGAGCCATCCATCGGATCTTTCTAACAATTTTCCCTTTTCCTTCTACTTTACCTCGTTTATCCCCCGTGTATCTCTCCATTTGTTTGTTTGCTCGCCTCCGTTTGTTTTCCTCCTTCCCCTTTCCTCTCCTTTCATCCAAAAGTGGCCGCTTTTAATTTCCGTTATTTACCCTCGCCCCGTCTTATCTTACGATTCTTCCTTCCTTTTCTCCTCATAGCCTTTTCCACACGCGCTCTCCTCCCGAACATCACACACAGCCACCCTCTCCCACACAACCCTTTCTCTCCAACATAATCCTTCCCTTCTCATTCCCCTTCCTCCCCCACCTTCTTCACCCTCTTTCGAACCCTCCCTTTTCGTGGAACATCGAATACATTACGGCTCCGCCGTATAATGGACGTTCGTCCCTTTTACGAACCGATAACCCGCGATAAGATGCTGATATTAATTACGCAAAACCCGGGGCAGCCGAGGGAGCAGGTCCGGGTGTAATTATAAGCATTAACGAACGAAGCTAGGAGGAGGGAAGAGGAGGGTGCAGAAGGGGAGTGTGGGAAGGATGAACCTCCAAGAGGAGGAAGGTTAAGGAGAGGCAAAGATTCGCTTCTAAGGTAGAAAGGGCAGGTGCACTTAATGGACGCTGGATGCAGCGGAAGGCAGGCTGTGCATGCTTTCTAAGTCTCGGGAATATAGGGAAGTCAAAGAGGGAAAGGGAAATAGCATAGAAAGACGATAATTTCATTATTGGATGACTTTCGTAATAGCTTTCGAAGGAAAATTTTGCTTAGGAAAGAAAATAATCGAATATGCCTAGCATGATTAGGAATGGCTGTGTTTTATTACCAATTTAGAACGTTTCATCCTTTAGAGGTGTCACTGGGAATCGAACCCGGCACCATCTACGTTTGTGGAGGCTAATCTAAGGCGCATCTACCAATGGTGGTGCATTTCATGACTATAAGTGGCGAATTGTATCAAGACTAAGTTTTCAATTTAATTTCTTGCACAATTTATATAAATACGAAATTGACTGATAATTGCATAACACAGCTTACAGCCATATTCTAGTAAGAGCATTTATCTAAGTTTATTTCTGGTTTACGGCTCATTACTGTCGTTCGTATGGCTCATCTTAAATAATATTAAAATATTTGGCGTTTGCGAGGTTAGAACCCTGGTCTACGTCATTAAAACTTGGCTGTAAACACAAGGAGATGATTAAGAAAAGTATATTTAAAAGAAGAGGATTTTTTTGTAAAATTTTTAATAAAGAATAAGTGAAATGGAAATAAAGAGAGGCAAAATGAAAAATAGATGAAGAAAAGAATGATAGAAAAAAATTAGAAAGGAATTTGAAGGAAATGAGAAGCATGAAAACAAACGACGTGGCTAAAAAGAGGAAAATTGACAGCATCGGTGTTTAGAGGGTGTACAATTTGAGGTAGAACATCGAGGGAAGGGTAAAATTGTGGATAAGTAAAGGAGAGAAATTGGAAAAAAAGAAAACACAATTATGAACGAAAAAATTAGTAAAAGCGACGAAGGAAAAGAGAAAATAAAGATTAAGGGAAGAGAGATATTTTCTTGGCTCTTTTATTATCCTCGCGATGACACTAGGCTCCCAATTGGGCCACAAAGCCATCAATCGTGCCGAGTTTAATTGTCGGTGGGGTGGATACGAGGAACCGCGACCTCGCATACACAGAGCGTGTACGCGATGTACATGAGCCATTAGCATTATGAATAATCAGTTTGGGATGCGATCGCTGCGTAGAGATTAAAAAAAACGGCCGCTTTCATTTCCCATTTCCTTGGTTGGGCGAATAAATGCGGATGTTAAGAGATATAAAGGAAGCAAAGGGAGCTTAAAATAAAACGCGGACATCATTTTAGTAATCCTCATTCCCTTCTACGTGGTTGTCTACCTTCTCGAAGCTCTCTTCGATAAGGAATCTATTCTTTTCTTTCTTTGTGACTTTTTACCCCCGCGAGGACGAGAAACGCGGATCTGCATCTCTAATTTGAGTATGGTTTCCTTTGGCTTTGATACCAAGATTACCTTCTAAGAAAATACTTCATAGAACAAACGCTATGAACTGCTATTAGCTCTTATCATTTTAGCGCTATTTCTCAATTTCACACCCTTATAATTTTTTTCGTATTGTATAAGTATAAGATGTAGGTGAACAAGTTTGGAATGATTACCGTTTTACGAATCTTTATCAAACTAACTTAAATCCACATAACTATTGATAATCAGTTTGTATAGGCACCTCCATCTTTACCTGAATTCTTCATTATCTGCTTCTTGTCAAGTGAGCAGGTTATAGGAACAAAAGAAAGGGTCACACATCCAACAATTCCAGTTTTCTCCTTCATAGATTACTTCATTGTAAACAGTTCTTCGTTATAATTAGAATATTTGTTATGATGGCAGGAATTGTTGAATAATTAGTGCTGATTAACTATTCAACGATTCAACAATAACCGCGGAGTGGTTAGCTTACTAGCGATCCAACCCCAAGGTCCCGGGTTCGAATCCTGGCTAGCCGGTTAGGAAATGGTCGTGTGTGTTCGTCCTATGCTATTGCTAATAGTATTTATTAGAGCGGATGTAATTGAGATTAGCTTCGTGTATCCATTATAGAAGTTATTATTAATTGGTTTTGTATCACGTTATGAATTTATACCGATTCTAAGAGTTTACCCAGCAAAAAAGTGAGGAAATAATGTGAGCTTTCATCAGGGGCTCATTGTTGGTATTGCGTTTCTTTTCCTTTTCTTTCAATTTGTTTAATTCCGTTTGAAAAACTATTTTACCAAAACATTAATAATGATAAAATGAACTGTAGCAGATGAGATTTTTAACTCGCTCTTTACTTTTTACCCTTTAGTTCCTCTTTCTTTTGTCATTCCTACTTGCTTGCTTTAGTAGTACGGTGAATTATGTGTACCTTCATTTCATCTTAAGATATTTTCATAAGCAGGTTGTATCAAGATGCATCTTGTCGAATAGTTTTCCATTACTCTCTAAATTAATTTCACATAGGTAACTAGAAAAGAAATTTGTAGAAAACGAATGCAATGATCTTCTAGGATTCAAGTAGATTAGGATTCTCATACAAATATTTTGAAACACATTTTACTGGTTCGAAAGGCTAAGGAGTGATAAAAACGTTTCAAAAGATTATCAGCACTAAAGTGGACAGAGCCTAGGACGGTGTCTTAACGACGCTTGGTTTTCTCTACAGCCTAACAACAGTGTTCATAGACCGGATTCGCTATCTCAATGTCATCTAACTATCCTAACTCATCACCTTTTACTTGCTTGAGATATATATCATTACCGAAGAACAACTCATTCAAAAGAAAAACCTTCCACAAACCTTCAGTAAGTAGTTAAGTTAGTATTACCTTTGCATTTCTACTTCGTTCGCTGAAATAACTTGAAGAGATAAAGTATCATAATGGCTACAATAAAAATGATACAATGTCTCCCTAACTCCAGATAAATTTCGTCGTAATTTTTTCCATTATATGGCAGGATATACATACGCCATTAACTGCATTCCTTTATAACACGCGCATTTTAACAGGCAGTACTAAAACGTAGCTCTATTCAAACCCTTCGAACAATTAAAAATAAAAATGAACCTCTTTCTCGGTTCAGCTCTACGTCGCATAAAAGCTGCACGAACCCAAGCTTCCAAGATAAGCGCCGCGACCTGAAAAAAGTAAAGGGGGAGATCGATCACGAAGTTATATAGTTAAACTCTGGTAGTGGAAAAACGGTTCTAAGATAACCGGGTCACATTACATCGTCGGAAATCTATCGGCAGTAATGTTTAACTTTTAGCATCAGCACTGCTCTATCATCATCGATTCCAATATCAGGACGGTTGTTGAAGCCGGCGAAGAAGGAGGGCAGTGTAGTCAAACGGAGTTTTTAATATCAGCTCCTGGCTGGATGCCTATTCAGGTAATCAGGTGTGGAAATCAGCCGCAAGGGAAGAAGGCATCACAAACTCGCATCCACATCCAGCGTTTAAGGCTGCGGCAGAAAAGCGCAAAGGATGCGACGATGATTGATGAATGTCTTCATAAATCACGATAACGGAATAGTTGACCGAGTTTCCTTAAATTGCTTTCCTTCCTCTTTCTTCACCACGAAAGAATTGCAAATTATGTCTTCATTTCTTTTTGCAGAAAGTGCGACTAATCTAAAGATAGATAGGTCGGTTGATTTATCTCGAAAATAAATTACTCGGTTCCTCAGGCAGCTAGTGTCCTTTTGATTATCTCTTCAGATTAGTGAAGTATGTGGCTTAGAAGTTTCATTAGTAGAGAAAATGCTGTTAAAGAGCATTTATTACAGTTAAAGAAGCCATATGAAATACGAAATACCTAAATTACCTGTGTTCCGTTTTCGCTTAAATCGATTTCAAAATAGCCCGAGTGAGTTTGTCTCCTCTATCTAGATTTCTAATAATTCATTAATTCTTAACGGAATAGTTACCGTTTTCTTTTGTGTGAATGGCCACAAGGTAAATATGAGACGACATTAGCAAGTGCAAATATGAATATATGTGTAAGTATAGCCATACCTAATCCTCATTATACACACTAAGTATTTAAATTGAGAATTGATAAAAAATTCCCAAATTCGTTCAATCAAAGTACGTCAATCTCAACGAAGTGGAATATATTAAAGGATATTGTTATATGTGTTTATATTTTAAAAGAAAAGTTGGTTACAGCTTAGTGATAGCTTTTATCTTTCAAACATATTTAGTAGTTTATTTTATGCATTTTAGAGTGCTGTTGTATCATAAAAATCATGGCAATTGGAGTTTGGTCAGGTTCCCAAAATTCTGCCGGCAAAAAGGGTTTTATGCTGCCTGCAAGCAAATCGGATCTCAGCACAACCTCATGATAAGAGGTGAGATTATTTTACTTGCTTTAGTCGCCGTTTTCATACAACTTATTGGTGCGATTAATACTGAGTTATCTTCGATTATTTACGTTGTATTTAAATTGTATGTATTCTTCAATATAAAACCTACTTCAGTTATTGCTTTTTAAGCACGTTACATTATATATTTGAGGACTTATTAAACAAAGATCCTTTAGATACAGCTCACTTCGCTCTTTCAATGAACTTGTACGGCCAGCCTCTCCGAAAGTGTTGGGATCCCTAGGCCCTAGCCTAAGATTTCTTATTTATTAAATGTAATTTTTGGTAGAACATCTATTGGATGAGAAATATAGCTCGAGTAACACGTTCGACTTTGATGACAGCGAACCCGGGTACGATTCCCGGTGAAATGGCATTAGCTGTCGAATCAATTATAAAAATACTACTACTACAAGATGGGAAATAAAAGGAGAGTCCCAATACGTTTTCATAAAATGTTGGAAATGATAACCTTTGATGCCTTTACGAAGGAAATTCAATGAAAAAGATAATACAAACTTAGTACATGAATCATATTTATTACTGAAAGTGTTAATAATAACTTAAAATCACATGAATACCTTCGGATTTGCATTGAATACATAAGCAAGTGGTGTCCTTAACTTAGCTCTGATATAGAGAATTGTGGAAAGAATATCCGTCGAAGAAGCCAAATGTGATATATAGCAATATCATACTGAGTCAATTTTGCTTTATCTGCAAAATCATGGAAACCATCGTTGAAATATTCATCTCGTATATTCGGCCATATAAGCCTTATTTTATATCCCCCTATCTTTATTTCATGATCGTGAATTTCCCCCATATTCTTCTAAACTACGTTTCTTGAGCGGCTCACAGGAGATGGATTTGATGTTCATGGTTCAGGAACTTTTTCTAGAGGAGACTCTTTTCTTAGTTATAAATTTTTACTGCCAGACAACGACCTCTTCAACAATCGCCGTTTTCATACCAAAATAACCCTTCTTTCTCTTCCCTTCCTTCGCTCCTCGTGCTTCTTTCTTCTCTTTTCCGTTCGCCTTCTCTTCCGATACTAATCTCCAATGCCTAAGATGAGACACAAGACGGACACCTATCGCCCCACTTCCGCCATTACAATACCGTTATACTTCGGCGAAAAATTATGGATGCACTCACAGATGGCTGCTTTTGCTTTCATCTTTTTTGGGAACTTATTTTACGGTCCCTCCATTGACTCGGTAATGTCTAATTTCCATTTCACCCTTTTTCATAGGAGGAAACGTTGGAGCGACATAAAATTCGAGGTGAAACGAACATCACTCATTCGAGAAAGTTTAAGTCTCATGAATGATAAATGAATTTTTCGCATGAATAAGAGACCACGCAAATTCGCGCTCATTTAAACGCTAATAGAAATGTGTATTTGAAGAGTAATCGGATTGTAGGTATTGAATAACCTCGAGTTACGACTTTTGCTGATGAATTCTTGAAATATTACCGCTCATTTCCTCAGTAATGACTGGCCACTACATCGTATCAATTTACTAGGAATTCATTATTATAGTATATTCACCCAGGGAAATACTTTGGCCATTTAAGATTAAAAATACCAAATTTATCTTGCCATTTTAGAATATAAGTTTCAGACCAAGGCCGCCCTAACTTTTTTATCCGAAAGCCTCATCAGGAAACATTTTAGGCACGATTAGGGTCTTGTTTCCTATTAACTCATCAATTAGTAACTTTTCAAGTAGATTATTATGCAAAGAATCATATTTACGTATGCGAGTACTTTCTAATATTTTGTATGCGAGAAATTGTTAGTTACTTTACATAACATTATGTTTCAGTCTCTGATGTATTCACAAACTTTCAGATACCCATCGATAATGTTATAGCCTATAGAATTCAATAGTCTATAGAATATCTATTCTAGAATCGTCTATCTACTTTACCTATTGTCGTCCTTCTATTTACTTTAAAATCGTTTTAGTTAACCCAAGAAATCCTCAGACAAAAATAAGATAAAAAATTTGTAATTTGAATCGGAAATAATCGCATTCCAAAAGACAAAATATATTGCTAACAATACAATTTTAACCGAGAAGAAACTGATATGAAGAAAGTCTGGCAGGACCGGAAAGATAGGTGAATGGTCAGAGTGTTCGTCTTGAAAGCGGAAGGCCCGGGTTTGTATCCCGGACTTGTTAGGTTTTTCCCATTTTTCCTATTCTCATTGGAAAAAATCCTAGCGGCACGACTTTTCGTGCAATACAAGTTACTTGGAAATAAATTATTAAATTAGGTAACAGATCATTCAAAACTAAAAGTAAGCTCGCAATTAACAGACTAATTAACTAATACGAATATGATTTGTCACATTATTAAGAAGAACTAAAAAGTTAATTAANGGAATTAAACGTTTCTCTCATTGCAAGCCACGAATTAGACTATCAAATGAAAATTTATTTTCATGGAAATTTTCATTTCCCGAGTTTAACCTAAATAGAGTTGTGACTAACATATCACGGCAGATTAGTTTTTTAATTTTCCATTTTCATCCGATTACTCAAAGTTACAAATACTCGTGAATATTATGATTAGGAAAGGCAAATAAAAATTGAAAAAGGAAGGAATTCTGCAAATTTTAAATAATATAATAAAAGCTTCCTCCCATTTATCGCTTTAGGAAAGTATTTAGAAATGACAAGGAAAGAATTTAATTATGATAAATGATTATTATTTTTGGGTAACTGTTGTTATACCCAAGAATATGCAATTAGTTTTAATGGTGACAAAGTTTCCATTTGCTTTGTATTTAACATTAGTTTCCATGTGTAGAAGCTGAATTCTCGTCTGTCGTTAGATGCTCTACATTTTCCTCTAAATGCATACTCTAAAAGCCGTCAAACAAGTAAGGGTCTAGTTATGGGTTATTAATATTAAGGATCTTTCGCCTAGAGAATAAGTGAAGCAATTTGTCTCTGTTTATTTCCTTCTCGTCCATTTGTTTCTCAAGCTTATAGCCAAGCATTGCTACCAATTCAAATCAATTACACTCTTATCCGTTGATTTTCCACTCCAAACACTTAAAATGGATTCTTTTACTTTACTATTATACTACATACTATTGTACTCCATCATTCTATCGACACTTAATGGTAAAAATCGGTTATGACGTTACCCTTAAAATTTTTAGACATTAAAATCCTCATTGCTGATAAATGTGGAAAATGCAAAAATAATGCAACAACTTTACAGTGTTTAATTTCCCCGAGTCCAAAAAGAATGCACAATTCATAAACATATTTCTGTCTCTTTTCTCCTTAAAGTAAATGAATAAAAATCCATCCAGGTAATGGATGCTCTTTGAAAATGAATATCCGCGTATGAATAAATTCGATGTAATCTAAGTTTATTTCGTAATTTAACGATGCTTGCCTTAAAGGGAATTATTTAATCATATAGCCAAAACAGATATTTGTGCTGCTGTGGTGTTAGCCGCGTTTTTCTCCCATAGCTAAAGCGACAAACTGAAAATATCAAGACTTTGGAAGCAGCAAAGGCCGTTACCCTATTCTCTCCCCTTCCACGCGTGTGTGGGTGTGTGCGCCTGAGATACAGAGAGAGAGCGATCGGTGAGCGTATCTGATTTGGACGAGGAGCGGCGCCATCGGTGCTCTGGGCGTCGCGGCATATGCCGGCGCTTCCAGCCGATTGGGCGATTGCCGTTATCGCGGGAGGAACGCGAAGTTCGCGGTTAACCCCGCGCCGCCTCCGCCGCCGACGGCACCGCTCGCCACGGCGCATCGGTGCGTGTGCTCTGGGCCAGACGGCGGTATTTGCCCGATAAAGAGGAGAGAAATTTTAACGGCTTTAGAACGAGGAGGTGTAAGAGATATGAGCGCCGAGCGAACCTCCGCGTCCATATGCGGAGAGAGGTCGATTCCGCCCGATACCCCGATTTTCCCAAAAAGAAACATTCTCCGCCGAATCAAAGATATATTTCTTCGTTCGAGTTTTGAATGCGCCGTGTAATTATGGCAAATGCCGCGAACGAAGTGGATCGCGTTGGCCGTTCGGAGAATTCGGCGGTGAAAGAGGGCTCGTTAACACCATGAGGCTTTTATTTTGAGCCACGAGCCATTGGGGTACCTAAATTTTGTGTATAGAGTGGAATTCAGAGCGTGATATTACAACTATGATATGGAGTTCGAAAAAATCAACGACAATTCAAGAACTACATATTTAACCCTTGACATAAATTTTCAATTACATCAAATTAAATATTTCTGCAATAAATGAACTTATCTTATAACGTACTAATTTTACTATCGCTGAAAAAATTTTACGATATTACTAAATTTAAACAGAGGTCGACTAGACAAATTTTATTCCCTTATAAATATCTATGTTTAGGAAGACAACTCCATCGGTTGTAGAATAAAACGATCAAAAATATTGAATATTTCCTACAGGATTTCCACATCTTATCTATTTGCATCTTGTTTATCATCTGGTAGTTACTGTTAATAAGCCGAAAATAAATAATTCTGTAAAATGTAAAGCAGAGGTGAAACGAACATCACTCATTCGAGAAAGTTTAAGTCTCATGAATGATAAATGAATTTTTCGCATGAATAAGAGACCACGCAAATTCGCGCTCATTTAAACGCTAATAGAAATGTGTATTTGAAGAGTAATCGGATTGTAGNGTAAAGCAGAGCGCTGTATTGATTCCTTAGACTATAAAAACTGCCGTAGATATGTTATCGTCTGATCAAATGGCTCAAAGTGAATTTCACGCCGATTTTTCCCAAGTCATTTAAATCGAGACTTCTTCAAGGCAAAATCTCTGATAACATTGGTTTGCTATCTGTTTATCGCAAGTTTTATTTTGAAAATCATTGTCTATCCAAATCATTATAAAAAGTGTTTGAGACAAGCATTACAGAGTAACAAATTTCAAAAATCCAAAACCGAATATAAAATGAATACGTGTATGTGAAATTTTTATTTGAATAATTCTCCTTCGGTAACCATAAGAACATCGTAAGTGGATCCATATAGCTAATCATCTAATGCTTGGTTTTATCATCTTCATATCTGCTATCAGCATCTCAATGTTCCCCTAAAAGGAAATTGCGTAGATAATATTAATTAATTCAGGTTTCTTTATTGAGCTGTAAATATTTCCCGGAAATTATGATAATTTATATGGTTGTATCATTTTACGTAGTACGGTAACTTGAGTAAAACGAGATTACTTTGCTATCTTTAATTTCAACGCTAAGATATTTTTAGTGTGGAATTAAACGTTTCTCTCATTGCAAGCCACGAATTAGACTATCAAATGAAAATTTATTTTCATGGAAATTTTCATTTCCCGAGTTTAACCTAAATAGAGTTGTGACTAACATATCACGGCAGATTAGTTTTTTAATTTTCCATTTTCATCCGATTACGGGTTTGTAAAATGCATCTAAGAATGATTAATTACATGACTGCGCAGAAGTTGAGTGACTTCTTTAATAATAAATATATCTACTTTACATAAGTGCATTTAAGAAGAATTTTATTTATTTTAAATGATGCCGCAATTTTAGTTAAGTAAACTAGATTCGAAGTATATAAACACCTTCTAAGATCGAAATAATTAAAACATCTATGTCGTTGAAATCTACAAGGAAAAGGAACACGGCTGTGGTAATACTTACCATAATATCTAATCTTTTTATCGTTATTTCTAATGTAACATATTGAAATGATTATTGATCGAGAGATATATATCACTTGCCTTCTTTTGCGGAAAGTAAGATCAACATGAACAAATAGATAATTAATTGAATCTAAGCAGTAAGATAAAAATTAATCAAATCACGACATTATACATGTAAATACTATTACTGGCTGATGCATCTGTGTTACATGGGCATTGAAAAGAATCTCATGTACCGAAAATTCAACTTGGTTGCAATGTAACGTATGTAACGTAAAAATCAATAATCACTTATTACTTCGATAATGAATGCAACATCATATCTCATTCTTTTTTTGGGACACTAAGTGTAAGAAGCAACCGATTTAATGGCAGTTTACAACTAAATATATAAGTATGCTAAAATAAGATGTAAAATTTTGACTCGACTGATTGATAAATCATAAAAAGTTTGAAGCTGCAAAAAAACTTTCATGAGGGAAAATAAAATAATATTCATATTCTCGGAGATGGGTTGTTTCCCTCTATTCGCTCCTAAAAATTTTGGTATCAAAAGCATTTCGTTTTGTATTTTTCATCGACCCATTGCATGATACATTGCCTATTGCCTCTGTTCCATCGCATTCCCTAAATAAAACTTCTTATTAATATGAAACATGAAAATTCAACGGCCTCTCCGTGAGAGATTGAAGGTATGGGGATGGACAACCGCCGTGGAACGACCATCATAAACTAGAATAGGGAAACTGATTTTTAAACAAGCGTCCAATGAAACCTTGTCATTCCGTTTCGACGTCGACAAAACAAGGCTGTCCCCGCCGTGGACCGCCGTCAATCAAATTGCTCCCAACAAAAGAGGGCACGTCATCGCTCGCCGATAATGCTTTCGAATGGTGCGGAATCCTTGGTTACACACTCCTTTTGATGATGTCACTATCGGCCGCTTTGGGAGGGGAGTGAAATAATAACGACGGAAAATTCATCCGTTGGACAGTTTATGCCATCACTCCCCGTAAACAAACGAAAGGCTCACTCCCTCGCCATCCGCTTGTCCGCGGACAAAACCGCGACATTAATTAACATACGAATTTATCAAAAGAGAGAGAGAGGGAGACGGGACGGCGGATGGCAACGTTCGTTAAAAAAAGGAACGTCGGCGATAAATATGAGTTATAACGGCTTTCGAAGATTCGACCAATAGGTCGCTTCCTGTCGATGGGTAATTTTTTTCCGATTCTGGTCACCTGTCTACCTGGGGTGGGATGGGGCTCCCGAGGGAGAGGATGGGCCGCTCAGCGGAGATGTGTATTCATTTTTTCCATCATGTCGATGGCTCATTATCGCTCTGCCGAAAATCGGCGTTAAAATTGCGAAACACGAAACGGATTTTTTACCGATGGATTTCTCTTATGTATGACGAAAGGTGCTTCAGCTATTATGAGGCGTTTTCCGAATCGATCCGTTGGAAGTATTTCCCGTTCCAAAGCAGGAGTGACTTCTTTCGAAATCTCCATGTATAATTTGGCACGATTAGGAAGTGCTTTTCTTTCCGTTTCCGCCGATTTTTTTCGCTTAGGTTGAGTTATAGATGCGGAAAACTTTTCATTTCCGGTTAGTTTATCAAATGTTCGCATTTGATTAAGATTTTTTGAGTTGTTTTCAATTAGGCTGTTTTAAATTCCCTCGATTCGTTTTATGGAGAAGAGTTTTTAGACTAACTAACAATAGACAGTTAACGGAAACTAAACGTTTGGAAAGGTTCGAACTTCCACGTAAACACTGGAGTTTCATGAATAAATTTGTGTTTTCCGAATTGATGTGTGAGTACCATGTTTGGATGTTTTAGAATTTTGTGTAGCAAAAAATACTTTCATAGTTAATTTTGATATTTAATGTGTCCTACTCATTGCTTTATTTCAATCCCAATATTCGAGAAGTCTTTTATGCTTAACAAAAATGTATGGACATTTTAAATGACAACATTAATTTACAGACAATGAGTTTCAAAAGCATCGACGTTCTTCAGCAAGGATCAGGAAACTTCAAACGATAGATTAAGCAGCCAAGCGTACCTATACAGTAATTTAAAAATTATACGAACCACTTAAATTTAATTACGTTAATAATTAAGGATTTTTCAATTCTCATTATTGCGATTAATAGTAATATTAATATGAGCCGTTGAGCTTCGCGAGACGTATAAAAAATTAAATATCCATGCATAGAATCTTTTTAATATATTCTACGTATTGTAATAATTGTTTCCGTTTTGATTGGAGTAAAAGTCGCATGTACTTGCCCAAAGAACCGCAGCTTACCGGTCCCTTATCTAAAGTAATTATAATTATTCATGGGTAGGACATGCTGCTACTTTAATATTACTCAATTGTATGTCACCTAACGTAATGTACAGTGTATTGGAGTGTAATACGACCACCATTAATTTTTGGCTTCGCGCTGTCTGATGCGGTCCTCCACCTCCAATAGGTAATACATAACTCTGCTATTGATAATCGACACGCATCTTGCTTCGTGCACCATAAATAAATCACTTCGCTGCAATGAATCTACTTTCTAGATTACTCCATTTCCCAAACACAAAACGCAAGCCACAAATCACCTAGCTCGCTTCGGATCCCAAACAGAAGCGAGAAAGCATCAATAATTCGATTGGGAGGGGAGAGCGTCAAACTTAGAAGAAAATCTTCGAACAATGCAATTTATTAGTCGGCTCCAAAGATTGAGAATCGGCAATTTTTTCGTTCCTGCCGGAGTGGCGTTTGGAGAGCCGTCGCAGAAGCACGTCCATAAGCCTTCAATGGCGCCTGGCGAGAGATAAACCATCGTTGGGACAATGCAGAACGAGACACTCTTCCTCCCCCGATTCCACCCCCTATAGCGGCGACCCCTTCGGCACAACACTATTCATAAACACCCCTTCAGCAGCACGGACTGAAAGTCCTCTCCAATGGCCACCAACCTCGACTCCATCTTTGAATGCCATCTTAGAACCTTCGTCCTATTAATACCCTCTTTTCCTTCTCATCCGGTGAGTCTATTCTATGCACCCCACCCTGTCTATTCTACACACCTTTCATCAATGGACGCCCGTATGCGGCAATCTGATGGAAACGTCTTAAATGAAGTGTGAGACTTATTGACGCGATAAACATTTCATACCTAAGTTACTTTTCAAAGATTTTTCACGTGCCTCTCTCGTCATTCTCCAATTGATCAAGATAATATTCACAATCTCAGACAATTGGCAATTCACGAGGAACTTTTTATTTCTGATTTTGATACCAATATAACAACTGTAAGTAAATGTTGTGGAGGAATATAGAGAGGTAATTCTTTTCATTTCAGAAGATATTTCGCTTTTCGACTTATGTGATCTATTTCTTCAAACGTTAAGAAAGATAACTGCTATATTTTGTGATTTGGACATACCCATTAAATTAGTCAGATTAGCGTATGTTTAAATACTTTTATCAGCTTGCTTAGATATCTTGCTTGGAGCCGAATGATACTTAACGTTAACTTTCCTTTGTTTCAGTGTAAGCAGATTCCGAAGTCTCGTACTACACACCTCTAAATAGAATATACATTTGCATTTAGTTTCGAGTTCATCTTTAGCGCGTATTCTATGTTTAATTTAAATTATGTAATTTTTATTTAGAAATTTCTCTACGAATAAAAGTCGCACGGCTTTCTGTTCTAAGGCGAACCTCTTCCCTAGCGCATAATGATAGTGAGAAGTTATACTAGAATGAAGAAGTCGACTTTACATACTATAACTACCGCAAATTAATCTTCAGACTGATGGCGGCTGATGATCATGGAAACTCCTATTTTTTAATAATCCTGTAGAAAGGGAAATGTTTTTAGGAATAGTTGTGCCACCAACATACCCTACAAGAGTTCAGAGATAGGCATATATGTTTTGAGGACTTACGGGGACATACGAAATTCTCAATACTTTGCAAATTATTTTCCTGTTAACACGAACAGACAATTCTGGAATCTGAAAGTATCTTCGTCTGCGATGTTCTCTAAATATGGTATTATTCATAGGTTGAATTTTAAGCCTAAGTTTTAGCTTTATAGCCTTATGATTTTAAAATAAAGTTATCTATTCCAACTTTTCGCTGTCTTCGGTCTTTTCGAATTTTCGAATTTTGAGGGATGATGAAGGTAAACTAAAGAATTTTAGCGATTCAGGCAATGACTAGTTTTGTGGCTGAAGCGCAGGATTTGCCAATTATTACCGAAATTAGTCTTCTGCCTTGAAAGTGGTTTATTTTTGCTGAGAAAGATAATGAAGGATCTGTGAAAAAAATGATAATAGTTAGCAATTTGTTTGCCAACAGGACTCCAATATTAGTCAATGTGGCCAAATTGAGCTATAAAATAATTAATTTCTGGATTTAAATCCGAGCAATTTGATAACCTCTTAAAAATGGCTTATTTAACACTTTTTATCCTTTCAGATTTTAGATTATATTCTTTAGGGTTATTAGAAATGGGTCAGCGGAAATGTGATACGCCACAATTGGTAAAGCCTCTGAATGAATGTGCATCTTGATGGAGAAGAGTGGATTTGCATGAAAATGGTAGATATTCGCTGAACATTTACGGTAATTAACCTTCATATCAATACATGCACACGTATTTATCAAGGAATTTGAGAAAGACTGCTCGCCGAACAAGATATTTGAGTCGAGCAATTCAGAGCTTATCTTTAAGCGGTGATGGATTTAAGTACTTATTATAATGATCTTTATACGTTTGCTGAAGACGGTAATGATTCTTTTTTATTTATGTGTTCCACGGGTAATGAGATCCGGTCATAGATTCGATACAAATCTCTCATGAGAAATCTCTTCCGCAACAACTGCCCTTACGAAAGATAGTATTTAGTTGAGATTGTAATCGGATATTAATTAACCAACTTAAAATATATGAAAGAAGTAAAATTAGGGCATAGTAAAATAGAATAAAATATTATATTCTCATCATTAAAAATCCGTTATTTTTTTATTTATTGCTGTACAACCTTAAGAACTTATAAAAAATAGTTCGCATTTTGGAAATTTGTTTTTTTTTGGGGAGATTTAAGTGATGGCTTTAATACCTTTTCCGACAAAAAGTTAGAATTTGAGATGTTGATGACACAGCATAGGAAAGTCTTTGGCTACGACAATAGCTTTTAGTAATTATGCTCCTCAAATAAAATATTTTATTTGTAGTTTTTAATCTGTAAGTTATTGATAAGAGTACTTTCTTTACAATATGTTCTTCACTACCATCGGAGATAACTGATTTCTTGTTCATTGAATTGGATATTATAACATATCAATAAATATCCAGAGATTGATTTCAGTAAGCCGAGGTAGATAACCTTTCCCCCAACGTTTATCACTGGCTCTATTCGTAACAGTTGTAGAGAATTAGGGAGAACATCAGCTTGTGATGTATCATTTATATCTTGTAATATATTTCTTTTGTTGGGTTGCTCTATTTTCGTTTCGACGAAGACAGCATAGTATACTACTGAAATTGTATAATATCCAAAATCAAGTTTTGGAGCTGAGCAGTGATAGAAAGAAAGATAAAAATTCCACAAACGTATTCATTTTATATTATTATCACCTAAATTGTACGAGGACGGACTATCTTTAATTTATTATGAACTCAAAGTAGCTGCGCAATGCTTTTTAAGCGACGCCCGAGAAATTTGTCGAGCACTCACTCCTGAAAAATTTGTAAGCCATCTTTATTCTTCACAAAGACGTCAATAATTTCCAAATCATGAATTGTATAGTTGAATTATATGGTTTATGTTGCCATTTAAATTAAGATAATAAGAAAAATTACGCGTAAAACTCCTCGTTGGCAATGGTACAGCTCCGTGAACTGCATTAATTTTCTCGCTGGCCAAAAATGGAAAAAATTAAAGGGAATAATGATTGTGACATGTTTGAACATGTAGCAACATGGACCACACGCATGACTTCGGCAATACACAGCCCTTTATTGTTACTTATACCACTCTTCTTTCATTTTTAAAACATCCGCTACTGAGCAAGACCACCCACACTACAACTACTCTTATAGAAGACAAAGCTCCCGTATTCTCATGGAATTTGACCGCCATAGTGTCGAACGAGCAAAACTTTTTGAGGGAAAATGGGCCACCAACAGCGGAGACTCAACTTTCATAAGGGTAAACCATTATAGGGATTAGATAATCGATCAGCAACAAAGATGTTGAGAGAGCCACCCATAAGCGACTAAATTTTACACGCGCCTATTTTTTCAGATTTCAGGGAAATCGTGATTTTGTTAGTTTCTGATTGCTGATTTCTATTCTTGCCGTTTAATCTTAGATAAATAACGCAGACACAGCCCAACACGTTAACAGCTTTTCTTCCAGAGCGTTCACTGCCACGATTGTGTCGAATGCCAAGAAGATAAATTCGTCTTGATAGTTATCAACCGTCATGATGTGATACGTGAACTATCGGAATCGTAGTAACGACATGTAGATTTTTTATATAATTCAATGCGTTGTTCTTTATATAGGTACTAGTAAACGCCCCCGTCAAGCATAACGGAACTTAATCTAGTTTAAAAATATATCTAATATCGTATATATCTGGTCCTCCGAGGCCAGAAACAGTCCGTCGTAAGATCATAATATCTCAATATATTTCTTACCATCATATATATAAAAAGCAAATGTCTGTCCGTCTGTCCGTCCCCCTATTTATCTCAAAAACGGCTTGACTGAAACAAACTGCATTGTGTTTCTACGATGCTGAAACCCCCCGGAAAACTATTCTCATCTCTGTAAAGGNTCGTCAAAGGGTTGGGTTGTTTATTTCCCAAAATATTTACTAATTTTCCGTGTAGTTTATGAAATTTCTCGATATTTTCGATGTATATCAATATTACACGACTAAAATAAGATTCTATGATCATTTCCCTTCTTAAGACACTTGTCTCAAATTCGTAGGACCATTATTTCTAATTTAATTCTGTAAAAAACAACCTCTGTAGGTAACGGAAACCTATTTTACGTACATTTCTTATGGAAAAGTATACCAACTGATTATTCCCGTATTTATATGGGATAACTCATGAAATCGATGTTCAACAATTGCCTTGGTCGTCAAAGGGATGGGTCGTTTATTTTCGAAATAGTTTACGAAATTTCCGTGTATTTTATCTAAGTTCTCGCAATTTCGAATTCATATAAATATTTCACGACTAAAATAAGATTCTAAGATTATTTTCCTTTCTTTAGACACTTGTCTCAAATTCGTAGGACCATTTTGTAGAAGAAACAACCCCTGCAAGTCATGAAAACGTAATATACGTTCATCTCTTATGGAAACGTACTATGTCCACTACTATGTATACCTCGGTTCGAACCCGGGTCTTTATAGAGTTGAGAATAGTTTTCCTGGGGATTTCAGCAACGTAGAAATCTCTAAGTCAAGCCGTTTCTGAGATAAATAGGGGGACGGACAGACGGACGGCCGGACAGACATTTGCTTTTTATATATGTGAAACTTGTTTCATTTTTAACTATCCCTCTCTTAATGACTGAATTTCACAGGATGTGCCACCTCTTAATTCAGATAGTTACCTATATTCATCAAGATGCTGAATGAACATCGATAAATTTGAGCCTCCACTGGGAATCGAACAAGGGACCGCTTTCACCAAAGGCGAACGCTTTACCCACTCGGATTCGGAAACGGATCGCTTCCCCAAATCCACTTCTGATTCCTCAAATCACCTTTCAATTCAAAATTACCCTAATTCACTTACATTACAACATCTTTTATCAAACTTGGTATTTTTCAAAAGTGCTGCAACAGCTGAGGTAATTTCGAACGTGGGCCCCCATCGGAATCGAACCCGAGACTACCAAAGGCGAACGCTTTACTTTAAATGTATACATATCACATTCATTTTAAGATCTCTCAAGGCATATATAACTAATTTCGCGATTTTCCTCAATAGCCAAAGAATGCTCCGAACAACAACCGTTTTGTCTTTGAATTGGATTCAGAGGAATACAATTGGCACATCTTGCTACTGTGCAGATAAAAGCACCAAGTGCGATCAAACGGAGAAACCGCTCTCCTCTCGTCCCTTTTGTCTTCGGCTGTTCTAGCGCGTGCATGACAGACATCGAGGACTTGGAGGAGTGGGTCGTAAGAGCCCCGCGTTCGCGTGCCCAACTGAGGCGAGTTTCGCGGAGAGCGTTCCGATTGAAATTAAAACGTGAAGTGATGCTCACGTCCTCGAGAGTAAGATTCGCGAGAATTATCTCGAGTGGCGGTTGTCAGATCTCTATGTTCGATTGGAGGACTTTCTTCTGCAAGGACATCAGCGCGCGCCACCTGGGCTTAGGATTCTTCAGCTGCTGCAACGTGGGACGAGTTTTATGCGCTAGTGTTTGTTTGCTCTTAGCGCCGTATGGCACGGGCTTAACGAAGTGATACGCATCGCTATCCCATCTCATTTGCTCCCTCTTCGCCGTTGCAGTTGTCATAACTCCCGAATGAGGGTTTTTAGATGCTGCAGATGTTTACGATCGACGAAAAAAGTTGGCCATTCTTCTTCGAGATACGAAAAACTCATCCGATTAATATAAATACTACACCAGCGCCAGCTCCGATAGCATTCGTTGCGTTGACGGGAAATTAATTTTATTGGCTCAGTTTTTAAATTCTTTTCTCTTTCTGGTGATAAATCTTAGATCTTTCAGACACCTCACGTACTGCTCACGTAATTATGTTAGTTGAATTTAGAATAGATACTCTTCGTTTTGAGCAGTAATGAATTGTAAATTCAAGCAAAACTTCTCTTATAACAACGCATGTTTTGAGGTCTTTTCAAACATTTTATTTCCTTTGCAGGACTTGGTTGAAGAAAATGTAGAGAAATGAAAAATCTCTGGTAACCTCCGAGTAAAATGAGGTTTAGAGGTTCCATTAGTAGTTGACGTATTTCTGCAAATCGAAGGCCATTGTGGTGATTTGTGTTACCTTGTCATAGCTTTTTTAACTTCCCTGAAACGTAAAATTTAGATCGTAGGATAAGATGAGATTTGTGAGATAAATATATGTATGCATATTTGAGCTCGTCGATCAGTAAAGATTGAACGCGATGATGGGAAGATGCAAGTTAGAATACTTCCAAGATTAACAACTATTTTTGGAAAGCATTTCCATTCATCTCGGACATTACTATATAATATGTATAGATTAGTCCTCGCTAGCAATAAATTTCATTAATTTAATTTCTAACGAGTACAGTTTCCAAACCTTTAGCTGAATCAAGATAGCACTATAAAGATCTTTATAATATATCTCCTGTTAATGTGCTAAAACTGCGGAATAATGGCAACGAATATGAATGTTTTCGTGCTTGGAAAGCAGGGGGTCTTGCTTAAGAAAGACTCCCGTTTCTTTTGGTGGAACTGCGATGATAATCGAGGGATGCTTCCTCGCACTGCAAAAAATACCACGATAGACGGCCAATTAACTTAAATATTCAAGGAAGTCGTAAAGAGATCCCAGCTACTCTTATTAGCGAAATTCAAATTAATGTAGTCCTTGCACCCGTAGGCTTCATCTTTCTTCGCAATCTCAACGGGAATGCCGAAGTAGGGTCTTGAATATCTGGGAAATAAGAAGGCGCCTGCCAGGATAAGGATGCGTACGGAGTGAATCTCGATGACCTCATCTCACGCTCTTCCCTCAGGACAATCCATCTCCTTAAGTGACCACGTGTTCCGAGAACCATCTAGCTCACTCTCATTCTTCCCTTCAGTGGGCTAAAGAAGACCTGGGCTCCCATCACACCCAACTTTCTAATATTTATATCTACGGAATTTACAGTTTCTCGGATCGGGGTTTTCTTTAGGATATTTTTACCACTATCTACGATGATAAACTAAACGATTTAAACGAGTGAGAGGATATTTGAAATGTATCATCCGTTTCGCATTTCTTGTTGTCTTTTAGGAATTAAAATTCAGTAGGTACCTCGGAAATTTTTAATCAATAATCCAGTAGTGCAAATTCAGCCATTATGAAAGTTTCCATAGGATTAGATAATCTGAACGAATAAAAGAATGTGTTGCTCTCTCTAAGGGTTACTTCTGTATTTTTTAATTTTGTATCAACAAAATTGCATATTTTTCAAAGATGATGGGAAGAACGTCATGTATCATCTATATAAGAAGAAACTTGGAAATTATAATTTTCAATAAGTCTGTCATTGTTTCCGTTTCTGATGGTTTTGCATACATTTCAGAAGAAACTTTATGTTAATTATTAACTGATATCCTAGGAATATAATAGTTTTGTTGAAAACAGCTTCTTGTAACGCACACAAAACAATTTTTGGTCAAACATGCAATATTCATCGGATTTATTTGGTGACATTTGGTCATTTACCGATACCGTAATATCTAATTCAGTATCTTTGATTTGATTACTAAACGTGGATGCTTGGAGTTCACTGGAAAGCGTATATATTCTGTAAGTGCATATAAAGCGAGCGTAAGGTTCTACAGAAATACAGGGTAATATAAATCATGACGAAAACAATGCCGTAATTCTTATGATAGATAGATAGACCCTTTATTGGCGAGGTTAGGCCCAAATGGGCCTCTCTTCCACCTAACCTCAATGATCAGCATCTATGCATTACAATTTGCCATTATTCTTTGAATGGAAGGCTATCAAAGGGCTAAACAATTGCACATATATAATGAATGACGAGGGACATCGCTCCTTTCACGGAGCTACGTTATAGTTCATTAGTGAGAAGACTCGATGCATGGAACATAGCCAAATATGTGTCGTAGCTCATGTAGACTTCTTATCTGTTGTGAGAATTTTGAAAACAGAAAATTTCTATTTCGCGTAATGAAATTGAAACTAGGGAATACTATGATTTAGGTTTAAAATTAGCACAAAAAACCTGTCATCGCGTTGCTCTGCAAGGTAGAGTCCCTAAACATTTTTCCTTTCACGAACCATAAACCAAATAACTTACAACCGCATTACAGTAGATACCATACTCATTTTAGTGCCACTAATTATTCAAATTTTTTAGAAAACAAAAATCAGTTACATAATGAAGAATTTCAATAACGTATTACAAACCCTTACTTGAAAGTATATTGCTCCGCGCGTAAAAAGTTACGCGTACAGCATCAAGAGCTATCAATGGTCAGACGGCACACCAAGATCTGCGAAACACTGGTTTATAAGTTTTGGTATATGTATAGTCAAGTTATTCACCTTCATTTTTTCTCTGTCAAAATAAGAATGATTTTCATACATTGCATATTTATCATCATGTTTGCTAAGGCAGAATGGGAAATGTATTGATCGATCAGGAATTATATTTGATCTCAAAAACTTTAGAGGTCGGAAAATGTATGCAAAGGAAGGGAAAACTAGGTCTTTAGATTTAGAAACACATCTTAGAAATACCCTTGGTGAAAGAATAATCAGGTTCATGAATTAAGAAAAAAATTTGCTGTCCAGAGGGGACCGTATGTGCGAAATGACCTAAGTTGTCGAATCACTTTTAGCAATACTACTACTATAAACTTTCGAGACTATTATTTTAAGGGTGAATTTCAGCAATCTTGTATATTCTCAGTAAACAGTCTAAAGAAAATATACATATTGTGAGTGCAGTATACAAGTACATTTGATAAAGAAAAATCTATTTCATGATCATGTTTCCTTGAACAAGAGAATCGTTCTACATCAACATAAACATCTAATTTTAAACAGTATTATTAAAATATTCTTTCGGTGAAATATTATAATAACTGTTGCCTTGGTGAAATTGAAATATGAAGCTGTATAAAGCAATATGCATTCCTGTGACTAATTCTCTCCTTTCTCCTGTGGAAAATATGAAATCTTGTTTGCCAAGATAAGAAGAATGAGTTTCGGGATTAGAAAGGCATTGCATAAGAAATTGACATAAAATAATTTCCAAAGACTCTCCGGAATTAAATATCACATATGGACTATCTAACACCTTGAATGTGAACCTCCTTAATCTGTAGCATTTTTAAGTTCAATATTGCCTTAATAACATACTGATCTAATCTTCCGTGTCCGATCTACCGATTCATCTATATTTTCCTAATATTATTTACGAATAGTATGGGATAGATCACTGCGGTATTAGGAAAGTATTTAATGAATGCGATTTAATTATTCGAATTTTTAGGTTTTTAGGTTACACTAATCCGTTGTGAACATACAAGCCCATTATACCGTACAATATGCTGATTTAGGAATTTTATTTTGGTCCGCAACTTTCTGCCGTTCCTGTGTGCTAGGCCATAGCCTTTAAATTTCTACAGACCTTTTATTTAATTTATAACGATAATAAAAGCCAGAGTATCAGTGAAATTCATATTTTTGCGCGGCTGAGAGCAGATTTGCTTTCATGACAAAGAAAATTACAAGCACGGATATCCCCAACGGGAAAGTACTCTAAATTGGCATAAACGTCTTAAACGAATTTCAAAATTCATCTCAGATCTCGTCCACGAAAATTACCTTCGGTGTCACAACACGCATAAGCCTTATATGCCACGAATCGCGACGACGATTTTTTTGCGCCTTCGGAGGCAATTTATCTCCAGTGCATCAATTCTTTTAATTTATCACGCACAACAATGAATAAAAGCAGCGTTGAGCGCGTCGGTGCAGATAAACCGCCGTTAAATGGACTTAATCGAGAAATCGCCCGCAATTACCGGCGATGCTTTTTTCCTCAGGATTTTTTGTCTCTATTTCTCGCCGCCTCAAACCCTTTCGTCACACACGAGCGCCTCCGTGCACGCGCTTCTTGACATGGAAATACACCCTCGCGATCGGATTCAAAAATCCACGTAAAGAGGGAGAAATCCGAGCCGGACGGGTTGTGGGGAGGACACGCGCCGATTGCATCTCTTTGTGTCCCGGCGCCTGCACTTCAGCGGAACGACGCCCGGAGTCGGATTTCTCCGTCCAGAAGGCGGTCCTCCGGCGGCGCCCGCGGATGCGTGCGTGGCCGCGGACGTCTGCGAAACAGCCGAAGCACGTGCGCCTCATTACGAGGTGGAGATATTTATTGTTCGGATGGGATTGCGAAAGCAGATATGATTTCTTTGTCATTTCTTACTTTTACAAAGGGTGTTTTTTTGCCACCGCCTTCGGGAACGATACGAGACGGTCGTGTGATTTAGATCCCTCTCTTTCCGCCGATGGAATGGATTTTTTGTCGACTACTTTCTTCTCGCTCGACTCGCTTTGTTGTGTTTTCTGAACGGTGCAGGAAATGCGATGATCTCTGTTATGATTAGGTGTAAAAATGAGATATCTTGGGGGACAATTAATTTTTTCATCTTGTTTTGCGGGAAAACGAAGTTTTTCTGGAATGTTGAGGTTATTTCAAGAGCTTTATGAATTGTGCGGAGGAATCTAGAATTTTTCCTTCACTTTCTCCTCGAATTTGTTTTCCTTCTCCTCTCATAAACGACTTGAGTTAATAAGTATGTGTTGTAAGAAATATAAGTATCTATGAATTTAAATAAAAATAATGCGAGCAATCTTTCAAAATTAATAGTTGTCTTGGCAAGACTTTTAATTTGGTTTGGACTCCGGGAAAGTGCTGACAGGTTGAAAAAATGCCATCACAAAGAGGTATTTTAAATTTGAAATTAGTTACTTTTGCTTGAACTTGATTACATATGCATCGACTTTTTTTACTATTCTGATGTATTTTAGGAATAATAGTTATAAAAACGTAACTGGTCTCGAAATACCAATGATCTGAGAGATTTTTTAAAATTTCTGCACAGAACACGTTTACCCCTTGCAAACAAACAAAAACATGGCTATAATATCGAGGTAAACACGCTAAAACAAGATTATTAATGTCAGTCAAGATAAAAGTATTTTCAAGTTTTTAACTTTTAGATTCAGTCAAGAGATAACCAAAGGCACCGAACGTTGATTTACGGGATCTTCAAAGAAATTTCCTTATCGGCGTAAGACTTAACGAAATTCCTAAGGAGGCTCATAAAATGTCAGCCCCTTCTAAATATTTTCACCTGTTTTCAAGTAGTTAGCAATATCTGAAGATTCGGAGCTAAATATCAGCATCGAAATGAGCACGGACCTTTCCTTTGAAACCCAAAATTTGAGAAACGATAAAAAATCGCTTAATTACTAGTCTGGCAAAGTAGAGCACACCTACAATTTCGCCTGAATTCTTTCCTCCTCAGTATTTGCACGAATAAGCTGTGGGGTGGCACGAAATCGTACATAAGCAAACCGTGAGTCCGCAATCGTAAGAGGTCACACTTTACTTAAATCCGACATCCGATCTCCGGAGAAGGAATGGTTTATGCCATTCCCGGACACGGCCAAGTGTCGAATGCCTAATTTTGGTCCCGAACATTAACGGCTCTCTAAAACCCGAGGGTGCTTATTACTTCGATATTATCAAATTCTCTCTTTACCGTACACTTTTAAAGGGTGTTGTTGTTTCTCGTACCGCCCGACTTTTTTCGATGTTTGAGAGCCGATCAGGAGCTCGATTAAATGTTAATACGTCATTAAATGGAAATCAAGCCGGTCTGCCGGAATAAAAGAATTCGCAGTAAATAAATAAACGACAGAATGTAGAGAAAGGGAATGGTGATTAGAAGGTGACTTTTAGAAGTTTGTTTTGCGACGATATTGTTCATTATACGCGCTCTCGAATATAAGAGTATATATATAAGATGCTCTCGAATGATGAGATTTCCATTGCTGTCTGCAGAGATGTGCTCACTGCAAACATCAGTCATGCCGAAGAAATTAGATTCTATGATTTTTATTTCGAGATAATGTGAAATTATATTAGACATGAGTGACTTAGGCATTTTGAACGAAAGTGAAAGCAGATATTGTTCTTCGAAATTATGTCACGGTTTGAATGCACTGACAAATTTAGGTATTTGCAACGTTTATTCAATCTTCAAGCGAGGAATATTTTAATCAGGAATAGTCTACCTGCAACAGTTCCTTAGAAGTTGAAATGCGCATATCACTTTCCACATAACTAACATTCAAATATTCATGAGAGAAAAACATCTTACTTCAAGGTGACAATGACATCAACTTCTCTGCTTTCAAACGATGTTTTAACATGTTGAATTTTATTTCTAAGAAAGTAGTCATAAATAGAACCTAATTATATACCTACCCGAAAAGAAAGGTTTATCAATATATTGGGAAATTCCTAATTGGCGACCCTATTCATCGGCATCTGCGAAACATCTCTGAAACAAACTACACATATCTTGACCAATTCATTTTCTTTCGGAAGCTCTGAAACTTACACGTGAGAAACTTGTTCAGAAACTACCTGTTTTCATTCTCCTTACAGATTTTCCTCTTCCCGAGAAGCGCCATGTATCTAAACATGCCTCGTGAAAGGGAAACAAAGAAGCATTACAACGGTCAGTGGGCGTACAAGATAGAAATTATACAACTCCAAAAGCGGGAACGAAGGTTTTGCATGCTAATGGAATCCTTTTCCCTCCGATGGAGTATATGCACGTCTCTAACGAATCTGATTGTGCTCTGCAACATAAAACTTATTTTGCAACTTCCCGCAACAAATACGCTTCCCACGGGAGTGTCGAAGGAAAACCGTGCGTATGTGAACCATCCATACATCCATACAATACGACAGCGCCTTTTATTTCGCATTAACAATGAACCAATCGCGTCCCGTTCTATGGACGAACAATTGAAGTAGGGTATCCGCGCGCGAGGGAAGGGAAGGGGTGCAGGGGGTCAAAGATAGGGGCTTCGACGTGCATTGAAAGAGTAGGACGGTCGTTATATGCGACAAGTTCATTTCCCTCCATTTGATGGAACAATGTGCACCATCCATCCGCTTCCGCATCGCATCAGCCGTGCAGCACAGTTTGATGCTCTAAATGGCGCTGGGCACATCCTCTGGAATCGATGATGAATAAAAGAAAGTGCAGTAGATCATGGGACATACGGTGAACTCCGGGGAGGCCGGTCTCGCAAAAGTGGCGTCAATGGTATTTGCGTATTTCACGAGCATTCATTATCCCCCGTCACCTCGGAACAGTCCAGAGCGGAAAAGGGAATTATAATATAATCGAAATTCTTATCCGGAACATTTTGCATATCTTAAATTATCCTTTAATTATTCGTAAAGGAGAAAATTGGTGGGTCAATTATGAGAAAAAACTGCAAATGCCCATTATCTTGAGAAATTACAAGTGCCGCGATAACCTTTACCGCTAGAAAATTCATGGAGAAAAAGTAAATGCACTCGTGTTATTTAAATTTGACAATTTTGATCGCTTCCGGAGTGGAAATTGCTATAAGACTTAAAAAATTAAATCAGTAACTCGCAAAATCCACTATTACGTCCCGAACTTCTTGGTAGCTCTTCATGATGAGAGGGGAATAAAAAATAACTTTTACACGTTACCACAGAATTTTAATTTCCTACGACCTTGGAAGATTAAAAGATCGTGGGAGATAAAAATTCTGTGGTAACATGTAAAAGTTATTTTATTCATCTTTCATCAGTTACTCACGCTTTATGTTTGCTGTTCTATTTCATAGAGCTTTTCCATTCCATTGCAAGTTGAGTGCACCGAATGCGTAAGGCCAAACTTCATAAAACAATACATTGAGTGGAAGTCGCAGGTTTAACCTATTTGTATAATTTCCGAACAGAATATGCAACTTTTGCTATATTTTTAGATAAGCATAACTTTCTAAATGGAATTTTTCGATTGTTGCTACATTATTTTCAGTCTCCAATAAATCTGAAAGCTTGATAATCTAACAAGATCCCTGAAACGTAGGGCATTATAGTTATAGTATGTTTAGAAAATCTTCCCGGAAAAAAGAATTCCTGAGTTTTACATTTTCCATTTCTGTTTATCATTGGTTGTAATTATCCATAATATTGCCAAAGGTTTGATAAGTTTTGCTGCACTAAACATTTCATATGGCATACCTTATTTTCCTACCCAAGCAAAAATTGCGAGTTTTGAAGAGGTCTTTATTTTGATTACTTCAATATGAATAATGTTAGTTACAGCATTTTTTACCCCTGAAATTGGGAAGGTGAGCTAGTTATTCCCTTAAAAAATATGTCCAGTTCATATCCTCAATCATAACAACTAAAATCTTAGTTTCCATCTCGCAAATGTCATAACAAAATCTTTTACCCGGAAAAATATTTTTAGGTCCTTCAGATATGCAGCCAAAATATTTCCTTTGTAGAATCAGTTAATATTTACTCGATTTTATGACTTAAATCTTTACCTGAGATACGAAGGAATAATTATCTCCCTAAAAGAATCCTTAGAATCGATGAGAAAGAAAAGTTTATCACTCGTCAAATAACTGTTAGGTATGAAAATTACTTTTTTATGTTCATCGCCAAGTTTCAAGATAGCTTGGATATGAATATTTGCTTTTTCATGTATGAAATATTAAATTTTCATTAATCGAGCAAATTAATGAATTGCCACACCTCGCGTGTGTAATGCCATCGTGCGTGTAAAATCAGGCCTGGGGATTGAATGTTATTTTCAAATCTCCCAGTGCTTGATTTTCCCCGTCAATCACTACATTTCCCAGAAAACAACATCGACCGGTTATCTCCTTTCTCCCAAACGACTATCATTTATCATCAATCGCGCCATTGGAATCCACTTGAATCATAACCCAACTCTTCCTGCAAACTGCAATACGTTACAGATCGAGAGCGCGTGCTCGCAACGGCGCGAGATTTTCCCTCTGCACTTTTTCTGCTAATCTTACGGCAGGAAGAGATGGATGCATGAGCGTTTGGCAGGAAAGGAGAGGGGATGCGATCGAACCCTGGAGACTTCAATCCATCTCCCCCTCTGCAACCCTTCCGTTTCGACAACCATATGCACACTCTTATCTCCGAGACTCTTTTATGGCCTTCCTCGCGGTAGCATTTCCTTTTACACGCGTTCACACTACACCTATCCCCTCTTATCAACTAAACACCCCGTTTTACGAGCCAGGCACTTTGTCCTGTGTCGCGCGTTTCCAAAGTGTTGAAATATCGAGGTAAACTCCGCGGAAGGCCACGTTTTAATCGTCGCAGCCACGCCTAAATATTTATCTGAGGAAACCTTATCAACCTCAGCGACAGCCGACGATGACGTATTGGTTTTCTGTTGTTGGCTACCAAGTCAAGTGCGTATACAAGTATAGGTGATTGCATATTTTTGTGTGCATCCGGTTCAAGTGTGCCTGAGTAATTTCCCTTCGAGAAAAGTAAAAAATATAATTTTGAATAAGTAATGATCTTCGTAGTCAAACTGGTATCGCAAACAATCCTCTTTTATTATTATCACTGAAACTGAAATCATTGAAAGAGAACCATTACCATTACTACTATACTATTTAAAAATCTAGTATGTTAATTTAAATTTGGTAGCTTTTATTTGAATTAAAACCGTAAAAACAGCGCAAAATTCGAAAGAACAGAGAAATTCAACTCTTTATAACATTTCATCTACATTAATACCCTGCAAGCCGCCTTTCGACTTGCGGCAGGGGGTGAAAACACCAAGAGTTCGAGTTAAGATAGCTTATTGCTATCGCGTATCGTTATCGAAAAGAATGAGTCCCTAAAACGACTTGTGCTCGCATCTGTTCCACTTATTTTACGCTCATTGTCGGATCGGCCGAAGTAGCAGGGGAGTCGCATAATATCAATTGCGTCTTCCGCAAATGTACATTCTCTGAATTTAGCAAAAATTGCATCCTAGCTTCTAATCTCCTTTCTTTCAAGGATTCCCAACCTGCGTATTTCCGTAACGCTTGATTTTCTATCATAGCACTTTTTAACAAATCGTATTGCCTTACGCTGCACTTTCTCGAGTTCGCGAGCATTCGTTTCATCCTCTGTGTCCCGTATACTCGCCGCATATTCCAGAAGGTGCCTTACTAAGGTGAAATAGCATCGCTCTCTAACTTTTTTATCGCATCTGCCTACAAATGAGCTTCATAAAACAGAGCTCTTTAGTTGCTTTATCGCATATTTTTCGATTATTTGTGTTCCAATTTAAGTTATTTGTAATGGTGATTCCGAGATATTCAACTGAGTCGACTGCATTTATATTCATTCCATCATTCTTATATTCATTACCATTCATTAGTGCCCAATTTAGTCAAACGAAGGGTGACATCTGTATTTATTTAGAGATCTCAGTAGAACTCGCGAAAATTTGATTTTATTGGATAAGACTCAGTATTGCCCTGCCAATTCTTCAAAATACCCTCAAAAAACGTGAGCGATGTAGATGTGTTCGGAAGAGAAACAAACTCTTGGAATCCCATAAGTTATTTCCTAAGATATGTGGAACTGTAGTGTTAATAATCTATATCTGTTTATTCGACGACTTGCGTCCCGTACTTTTACACCTGGCATGTGGAAAATAAAATCCTCCTAGGAATCGCACGGCAGCCTGAAAATATTTCCTCTGTTTAACGAGGCCCATATACGAGTATATAGTACTCGTAGAAAGAAGAAATAGCTGTAACACTGTAGTCGTTAGGTGAGGAAAATATTTTTTGCGTCGTTTGTTTCAAAGGACAACTAGATATCAGTTTTAAGACGTAAAAAGCAATAAACTGCGTTAACGAGGTCCATCGTTGGGAAAATTTAAAGAGGAGAAAATGGAAATGACAGACAAAAGATGACCGAATTATGACCACATAAGCTAGTCATCACCATGGGCTATAACGGCTGGAAAAGTCACAAATATGTCCCAGCAAACAGAGCTATTGGTATTTCTCCAAGAGCCACCATTTAAAACCTCCTTCCGAAATTATGAAAACACACCGGATGAGAGAAAGAGCGGCTCTCGTTCTGTCGGAAGGCAGGACGGGATCCATCTACCGAGACACTGATGAGCAACCGCGATAACAAAAGAGCGCACGCACTGAGCGAAAAAAACCACCGAGGAACCGAAATTTTTCGCTGAAAAGAAGCGAGGCGCATGCATGACGGAGGATGATTATTCGGGCAAAAGCAAAGTCGCCCCCCGGTGGGGACAAAGATCCGAACTCGAGACCTGATTGACGGGAAGCCATCACGCGAGAAACCACGGGCAGACGATCGTCTCTTTTCCCAGAAAGAAATAAATGTCTCCGGTGGAGAATCGGAACGGGAAATCATGCGAGGACCATTTTTTCACCGAGATATCCATCTCGAAGGAAAAGAACGAGGCAGACGGAGTTGTGGAGCATGGAGGAAAGGTAGCCTCCGCTCAAATGAGGGACGGGGAAATGGGGGCGTGGGTCAGGTCACGATACGGAGACCTCTCTGGACGCCTGCACCAACCACCACCTGGATGGAAACTCCCGCCCTCCCTTCGCTTTTGTTTCAAGACTGCGCTCAAGAGGCAGTAGGAAGACCAATGTCCGGGGGGCGCGGCAGGGGCACGCGAGGGGCGAGGCGGCCATAGCTCTTGCGCCGCGTCCGTCACGCGATCCGACACGCCCTCCTACGCGCCACCCTATTCCACCTCTCCTTCCACCGTCTCCAACTTTTGATTTCCACTGACAGTTGCTGAAACTTCGGTAGAGACACTCCGGGATTTATGTACGTGCTACAGCCAAATCTTGACTCTTGAAAGTCCTGGCATTTACCGGGAAATCACAAATTTGGGGATGAAAATGCCGTTGTAAGTATTTATACTCTCCTTAAACCATGCCTATGGCATCGATGCTGGAATTTATTGAAGGCATCCAGGATTCCCTTGTTTTCGGACGGTCGCAGAAAAATATCTCTATCGAAATTTTGTTTCATTATTTCTATTCTTGTGCCAATTCTTCCAAAATAAACCAATATATCCATTATTTTGTTTTTGAAGCTTGATGTATCAAACAAGAGGCTCCTAACTTCCTCAAATTAGTGTAATGCAGCTTTACAATTGATCCTGTCCCTTGTCAGAGTATTATTCCCTCATATACTCTAAACATACTTTGCCTCTGGTAATTCATCTACTTCATTCTCTAAATTTCTTTCACTTCCCACCATCCTTACCAATACTTCCAACAGGATCTATTTTATTTTATATTTTTAGCCTTTTCAATCAGCTATCTCTGTGTTAGGAAAAATGTATTACCTAAACACTAATAACATTTTCTTTACCCACACGCTGAAAAGAAAACATCTCGGTTTATGAAACTGACATATTTAAATGTGTGCAAACAAAAATCTGATCCAAGTTTTCTTGATATTCCACTGCGATAAACCTGAAGATGAATTCCTATATATATTTTGTCAAACATCCAAAGCTGTTCTAACTGAAATGCAGGAAAAATAATTTAACATGTTTGGATTTTAAATTGAAACATAACTTTGAAAATTCGATGTTTCTAAAACTATCTGCAATCATAGATGATATAACTTTTTGATTTTGTCTACTTTCAAGTGCAGATATTTGACCATAACTGTATTTGTAACTTACACCAAAAATCTAGAAGAAATCTTCCTTAGCTTCTCCTGAACACGTAAGGCTAAATTTTCCGCTAATGATCAGATATATGAGTATATGGAACTCCATTAAACTGAGATTTCGAAGACCTTTCTCGTAACCGGAGTTATCAAGAAAGTCTGCTTATTCGTACGAGGAAATATTATTTGAGCATTTTCCGGCTAAAAGGCTGGCTGATCTTTGAGAATTATTTTCCCTTTCATAAATTCATTAATTGTGAAAACTGCCTAACTCTTTATCTTTGCTATTGGTGGAAGTGTTGAAGTTCACAGTTCAATTGGAGAGAGTACTTTACTGACAGATTAATATATAATGAATTCATTGATCAATACAAATACGAATTTCCTTGTTAAAATTAAATTACTTACAACTGCGTGCAGAAAAATATGATGAATATATTTCATAAGGGTGGATTGTAGGTCAGAGTAAGTCACGTCAATTTTTCAAAATATGTACGCTTCCTGTAAAAGCTCCTTTGAGCATAACGGATAACTAAATTAATTTGATTAGAATTCATTGAATTTATCTTTCTCTCCAAATACCGGCTTATTTCTAAAATAATTATTTGTTTAATTTGTAGAATTTTTAGAATAATCTGATTGAAATTTGTATTCTCATTAAAAGAACAAAAGAAGAACTCAGTGCTGATTCTGTGCCTGCCAAAGATACTAGAGCGAAAGAGCGGGTTAATATTTATTATTGCATACAAGGAACACCTCAGCTTTGTGCCCCGCGGATTTCCACGACACTTTCAGGACACGTTCTTTGCACAAGAATAACGGACACATGTCCGGCTATTCAACTCAATGCGCCTTTGTTTATGCAAAATTTGCACAAAGTACTACCTAACGTATATTTGAATAATTGTTGACAAGGAAGGTGAAGAATGTCTAGAAGGTATGAAGAAGAAATTTAATAGCGTGGACTTACCTGTACACGTATTGAAATAAATACTTTCATCGTTAAAACTTATACTTTGGAACATAGATTTTATTACTTGCATCTAGAAATGCAAGAAAGGGAAATAAATTAAAACGTCTAATTATTAAAAAAGTTCAGTTTGAATGGGAAATGTTGCTGACTTTAGTGCAATATTATAATCTGTACTTAAAATAGACTCCAACTATAACTCACTTTAGGGCCTAGTATTATAATGATTTGCTAGCGTTAAAGGGGAGATTGATTTATCTCATATATTTCACGGATTAACAAGAAGATATATTACAATCTTCCTGTTAATCCGTTAACCGTTTATCTCTCACAAAATATTATTATACTAGGCCTTAAAGTGAACTTTGGTTAAAAACGCCTTTAAGTGTTCATTATAATACCGGGACTTGGTGTTTTAAAACCCAAAATAAATTACACGGGCGATTTTAAATTTCATGTCGATCTTCATTTTTACTCAGTTATCAAATAATAACGTTAACGCTCTTGGGAAATCTTTTTTTTTTATTATCAAATTTAACGCATAAGAGAAATCCGAGAATTATTCAAAAAAATGTTACCGTCGCTGAGTAAATTAATTTTCAATACATATAATTCCAATCATAAGCGGAGAAAAGAATGACATGGAGTAACAATTGACTTTGAAATTAAATTAAACCATTGAAAACAGCATATGTGAGCTGATTTCATCTGTAAAAATGAAAGGATGAAAATAAGGAAGAATTTTGAGAAATGTATTATACTGTAAAGGGTTATGTAAATC
The DNA here is from genome assembly GCA_000376725.2 of Ladona fulva. Taxonomy (NCBI): domain Eukaryota; kingdom Metazoa; phylum Arthropoda; class Insecta; order Odonata; family Libellulidae; genus Ladona; species Ladona fulva. The sequence goes on from KZ308514.1 coordinate 391,351, forward strand.
TATTAAGACTAGTTAAATCAGATTAACGTAGGTACAGATTACTAACTTCATGAAATTCATAATTTTGTCTTTGATTGATTAACGTACCACGCAAAATGGGGTTTTGCGTGGTACGTTAATCACGGCAATTTCTTATATACGTATGTAACGATAAGGAAATGAAAGTTAACGATTTTCGAACTTTCATTTCCTTATCGAAATGGTTTCAGGATTAAGCTTGGTTCCTCTCTGTCACACATCTTTATATGTATTTCAAATTGAAATCTGACCACGTTTTATTTTACGTGTCACTAGCGGCTCTTTTAAGTTGGACGTCCTCATGTATCGATAAAACTGATTGATCTCATTCAAGTAGTAGACCTGAACGATGTTCTTCCTAGACTTATGTTTTTCAGGAGTAGTAAATCTTTGATAATTAGTAATAATCATGCTATGCGCTCATTTAATAAATATCCGATTAAGGTATTAACTATAAAATCTAGTTGTTTAGTAAGAGATATCGATCATCGAATAGAGAGTTTGGAATCGAATCTATTTGTTCTCCTATGCGTTTCTCCCATTGTGAGCAAATTTTATCCAACGAAGAACTTGGGACGTAAATAACTTACGGAAATATAATAGGGAATGTTTCCTCAAGGTACCAGAACCCAATATTGTGCGATTAAAATAACTGTTCAGAGAATTTTTAGAACCAAAGGGACATGTTCGAGCGCTTTTGGATTTGAAATAAATATTCATCAAGCACTAGGTAAGATCTGTGAAAAAGAACAAAGTAGTATATAATTTAGTTCAACGCGGCTATGATTTGCTCTACTAGGAAGCGACGTAGGAAAAGTAAAACGGTCTTGAGCAAATATGATTAAATATGCACACATGAAACCTGCAAACCTCTTTTCAATTGATTGATCAAATCAAAATTCGAATTTCATTTGATTAACTTTCATTTCATATTCTTAGAGGTCATTTTAAATGAGAATTAACTTCAAATGAAATTTCTTTAATCTGATTTCAGTATAATTTCCTAATCGCTCGAATTCGATTTTTTAGCAGCGATCTTCTTCGCCTTTTTTATTATTTCCTTCGATTTGACTTTTTGCTGCTTAAATATCAGTGTTAAAATATTTTAGCGAAACAATTCCTAGCGTAAAAGATACTTTCAAATTTAGGGAAAAGGGAATATTTCTCGAATATTCTTCTAAAATGTCGGCAAGCGGAAGGAGATGCTTATTGGAGGAATCCTGAGAATCCCTAAAGAGAAAGTGTTTCATTTTTCAGAGAATTTAGACTTAAAATGTTTGCAGCCGATTGACATCTTCCTACGGCGACCCCTAGGTTTAAGCAAAGGGACCGGCAATTTCTAAAGAAATGCAAAAAATAGGGTTCCAGGATCGTTCCTCGTTGACTTTTCAAAAGAGAGAATCCTGACTCGAACACAAATTACGGCTCGTTAAGAGATTTCCTTTGATGGTGAAGGGTAACTGTATTTCCATTTAGGAGTAGAGGAGCGGTAAAATCCTGCACAATGGTTAACTGAGTTGTTGACGAACTAGAAAATGACGTGACCTAGTTTCAGATTTTAAAAGGACTCTGAAACTGAATAAACTAGCGTGTTTCCACAGTATAGATAAGACCCCATAGAAAGTTTTTGCCTAAACCGCAAAGGCCAGATAGTCGATATGTATTAACTTGCACAACCACCCATGAAACCGCCACGAAAATAGGAACTAAATCCTAGTTTTGATGAGAACCAGCCCAAAAGCTTTCGGCGCTGCGAAATTAAGTTTATATCAATGAGTTCATGAAAATTAAATTAAAGAAATGGTAAAATCTAGAATATCACGAAGAAGTTTTCAACGAGTACAGTATGTACAATAGAGTACCGCTAATTCGAACAGCGATAATCTGAGAGTTCGATTAATCGGAACAGAATTTTCATAAAATAAAAAAATTAAAGCTTTTGGCTGAATTTTAGGGATAAATGGAAAACAATCAAAGTACAAAAAATAAAAAACACACTTTTTCAACAATATGGTACAAAACTTGTGTAGTTCGGATAATTTACTCTATAATAAATCAAATAAAAAATTACACGCTAGGTCACAGAAATTAATATTACTGTTATACAGTGCTGCATAAAGTACAGAAATGTAGAGAATATTGTATAAATATACGAAATAAAGTGGTTTCTGTGGAATTTTACTGCAATAATGAAGTTTTTCGGACAACCCGAAAATGTTTCAATCCGAACAGTGTTCGGTGCCAATTAGTTCGGATTAAAGGGACTCTACTGTATGTTAAATTTCCTCTCTCGAGCTCCTATTTTTTCTGATTTATGATATGTTGAAGCAGGCTAGTATAGTCGTTTACCATAAAATACATGATACATAATGAAAATCTGCTACTTAAACTAAATCCTGCTGCGAAAGCCTCCAAACTTCCATTAATTGCAGAACTAATTATAATACAGTGGAAATCAGTTAGAACTAAATGTAGGGAACTAATCTATAGATATTGCTTTAACCCCATTTCGTGTAAACCAATTTCCTTGCTAACACAAGTCATTGCTCCGAGTTTCATAGATAGAAGTGTTAAAAGTCTCTAACATTGAAAAGCATCATAAATTTACTTATATTAAATTACTAAACTTTTAACCAGTGATTTAAAAACCTTAATTACGCAAACTCAGGTAATTATAAAATAATTGTAGAATTTATGAACAAAATTAAAACGCTAGTTAAAGTACAGAATAATGATATGTATTATTATATATAAACCCTACATAAATGCCGTTTTGTGTTATCCGAAGAATCTATAGTAGTGGGAATATTTACCCTACGGACTATAAAATGTTTTCGTGTTAACTGTTTAGTCAAGTTGAAAATCTGTGTTAACCGTTTCGCGATAAACGAATTAATGTATATTTTAATAGATAGGAGACGGAAAGAACCTATGCTATCAGTCTCCGCTTTAACCGGTTTTCACTGCATCTCCGTCGCTAAATCCAATAAACATTAGCATTAGCTCAACGAAGTGAAAGGCATAACCATAGCCCATTTAAACGGCTAAGGACCGGTTAATTCTTCTCTTCTTGGAAGGGAAACAAAATGTCGGTCATTTTCACGGAAGGATTCCCTTATCGAAGAGGCGATTTTTTGTGAAACCCTCTCCCACTGGTATGTCCAGACCCTTACGACCTCAAACCGCAGCCTCGACTCTCCTCCGATCTGTCCCACCTCGTCTACCCATCACTCATTGCGTCGCCGCACTTTACCAACCCTTACCTAAACGGCCGCAAAACCCTCCCTCCTCAACCCTTGGATATTTCACCTGGCGCCAACTTGCATCCAGCGACATGTTTTTTTTCCTTTCTTCCCCCCCTCATGCCTCTTTCCATCGAACTTACATCCAAATACTATCTTTTCAGGTCTCCATGCATGTATATACATTGCCCTGCTATCAAGAATGCCTTCACTTAACGAGTGTTAGCTCCCATTTTCTCCAAGAAAACCTATCTTTGATCTGGGCCCTACACAGTTTTAAGGATACCTATTTATATATACAACCAACAAAATCGAGCTGACGATCTTCTTTGAGTCGTGGTAAAGACCATTAACTTAGGAAAATACTTTCAACAGTCAATTAATCGCTGATCTTTCACATAATCAAGGTATTTCATATATATTTCTTTTAATGATAAAATATTTGCAGTTCTAACGGTAATTAATGGTTACATTAAATGCATAACAGTTGAGCACAACATGCCAATCTCAGAAGTTGTTATTTATCATAATTTACAAATAAAAACTTCGAAAAGTAAAAAATAAATATGTTACGTTGCTGTTAAGATTACTCGCTCCATTAGTTATGGTCCAAAACTTCGATTGAAATGTCCAAAACGCACGCATGACACTAAGTGAAATCTTGGTTTACATTCGAAATGATAACAACTATAATGAAGTGCCTTAAATATGGATATATTTCCTTCTCCAGTAACACGAAATTTTACCCCTCTCTTATATCAGTCGTTAAGTTTTTTTTTAATAATCTTGAAATTTTATCTGCCCAAAATCTAAAGGAATGCCTGTTGTACAGTTTATCGACAGCCTAATTACACTTGAGTCGAGTCCTGGTCTCTATGATTATCCTGTTGGACGTTTGGCGAAGATAAAACTATAATGTTACATTAGCAATACAAAATGCCGTTTAAGATAGATAAAGCAGCACTTCTCACGAAATCGCATTTTAAAAATGTAAGTCAGAATACTGAATTTCTAAACTGCGTCTCAAAACATTTCGTGTTCGATCCAAATTCCCATTTCTGCTTCTGAGACATGAGTAAGTAAATTAATCAAGAAATAAATGACTAAATAATTAAATTCTCTCGCATATTCAGTTCGAGTGGATGTAAATTACTTCGTCTCGCTTTGCGTTATCTTACATTACGCTAAAATTCAAGAGACTTCCGTATCTTAAGATCCCTTTTTTCTCTCCAGAATTTCAACCTGAATAGCCATCATATGGAAAAATTGAACAAAATTCTCCATAACACGCGTTCTTTTAAAACAGACTGGAAACACGTTTCTTTGGAATGCAGGACTAAGGAGGGGAGTGAAACACTCAGAAGATTACTTCGGCAAAAGATCAAATTTTTGTGAGAAACGAATAAGGCCTCTCTGAGGGATATATAAGACTAATAAAAAAGAAACGTATTTTCGTTCAGATGTCATCGAGATCATGATTGATGAACCGATCTCAGCAGCTCGCAAAAGAAGCCCATGACCTCGGGCATTGGGACGATATGTCCACACAACCCGACTCGAGTGACATCTAATCTCGTCCGCAAAACAAAAACGAAACCAAAAGGAAATAGACGCGAGATGACCTTCCACCCTTCATCTCCTTCCCTCAACACCAGCCAACCTTACTTTCTCTCACCGATGCAGCATTTTGCGTCACGCCCTTCTCACTCCACCCCATCAGCCTCCACATCCATCTCTCAGCCACCCACACCCCCTCATACCTATGTGACACCCTTCCCGAGTTCCATCTCAGCCACCCTCTCCTCCTGCCGTACCCGGTAAACGAGGAAGAAATAAAAACACAACTCTCTCTCCTCTTTTATTTCCTTTCCTTTCTCTTAAAGATGGGGTGAAGAAGTCGGGGTGGGGTAGAAGTGGGCGCGCAAGGATGAAAAAAAAGAAAAACGTCCCATGGTCCCGTGAGAACGACGGTACGAGATTGTCCCAAGTCTGTGAGACATGGAAGAGGACAAGGAGGCGGGGGATGCGAGGGCAATGTTGCCAAATAATTCGTCCCTGGCGCCGTTACCGGAGAGAGATTGATAAATCCGGGCGCCACGCATTTTTGTCTCCATTCCCTTTTCAATTTATGCTCGTCGTGTTTTCTGCTCGGGGTGCCTCTCTCCGGGGTGAAAATGCCTCCGTCACCCTTGCTATAATTTTGACTGATGGGCGGTGCAATAAGGACGACAAGTTGAAAACTTAGTAACGATCAGTAGTAAGAAATTGAGGGAAGTGGTGTTCTGAGTGGAATATGAAATGGATTACTGTTCCTAGACTTGGAAATTCAGAAAATACAAAGGCTATAAGATGGGCATATCTGTGATTTAGAGCTCGCGTATTTATGCACCCAAATCATTACCCAATTATTAGAAGCAAATTACATTCAATTGCTCTTATTATTTCAGTTAAACATATTAACAAAACAGAGTTTAAAAATTATGAAGTAAAAAATACATAAGAAATACAATTTTTGAAGCTTTCTTTTGATACCAATTCAATTAATTTTTATCTCCGAATATTTTTCTCTTTAGAAAAATTAGACAAATTACTCTCATCATCACGTAGCATGACTAAGTAAAGCCAGTTGAGAGTTATGGTACCTAAAAACGAATGTGCTCTGCATTTTACTTGATTTCCTATACGTAAGTATAAATGATTTGCCTTTTGTTAACACTGTTAGTGGCTAGAATATATTCTATCTTTTAATTTACTATAATATTGTTGCATACAATCTCTTTAGTGAAAATATCATTTAAATGAATTATTTTTCACATGGTGTAGAAAGAGTACCGTAACGAATTTCCAATTTAATTATAAGTACATAGTTATTGAATTTCGTTATTACGAGGAAGATATTCTGATGAAAATCCACAAACATATAATTTTCTTCAATTGGGAAGGCAGTTTTATCCTCTTTTTTATCATTTATTCCATACATCTTCGATGACTCAGTTATCCTCGAAGCAAATTTACACTGCCAGATAATTTTGTCCCTACATCGATGTAGGAGAACAATCCTAAAATATCGGTGCGAGTCGAAGGGAAATAAACATCCGCAGCCCTTTCATTTTTTTCTTCCCGACGATTACGGCCGATATAAGACCGTTCCAATCGGTCGACTCCGAGCGATTGGATCGGAAAGAAAACGAAGAGAGTTTTACACGCGCGTGTACCAATTAAAGTAACCGAGCGATAATAAAACCCATCCTAAAAATTTGGTCTCGCGCTACAGTAACGTAGAGGAAAGAGAAGAGGCGAATCTAATCGTTCGAGATGGGATATCCGCAAAATAAGTCGATCGATCGGAAAGATAAAACGGCAAAATCGAGAGGAAATGAGCGATTTCCGGGAAAATCGTTCGATTCGAAGAATCACTTCCATTTTTCGTGTGGAGGAAAAGGAGAGGCGTCGGACATTACTCTCGCAACAGCGGCGACAAGGGGCAGGTGTGGATGGAGGAGGAACCAGGCGACTGACAAAAGGGCCACTCTTCGCCAATGGAGGAGCATAAAAAAAGCGGTGACGGCGGAGTGGTCGGGTCGAGTTTTTTTCTAATGTACGAATGTTTCTCGGGGTAGAGAAAAGAAGGAAAAAGGGTTCCTGCCGAGGAGATTCTCGGGAGGCAAATTATTGCGAACGTAAAGCTGATTTAAATCGAGTTAGCGCATTATGTTCGATGCGTGCTCGAGGGGCTCTCTCCAACGAATGAGGGGCAATTAAATCAGATCGTCGCGTTATGCTGATCCAAGAGAGAATCAGCAATTTTCTCTCGCGAAAGAAGAAATCCTGAAGGGGATCCAGAGATTACGAGGTTGAGACAACTAAAGCGACATTTATTGATTGATGCACCTTTACAGAGAAACTTTTGACAATTCCATAAGGATAAGCAATATTATAACAAACAAATGCTTTGTTCGACTCTGTTGAAATAGCAAGGGTATTTTATCACAAGTTTGTGTTGTGAATAGTGAAGGAGATGCCTTAGATTATAAAACACAATTCCGAATGAATATGACATTGTATGTTTTTAGTGGATGGAATTAATGTTGAAACATTTCGGGGCTGAATATTTTGATTGTTAGATATACAGAAAAGATAATCTCAATATTAAACTTTGGATTTAGTTGTCACCATAATAAGGCTGGATCTAGGTGTTGCCAGCAATGCTTTGCTTTGATTCGACTTGAAAGAGAGTTTAGTTCGAAATGTGCATATCTTGATTCATAACAAATTTGATTTCAACAAACAATTTATTTAATATTTAAATAAATTTACTTACTTTTTTAGCATTTCTGATCTTCATTTCTGCAGATATTTTCATTTTAGATCTAAATGAAAATCGCGAACGAATTATTTCTACTAAAATCTACCTCAAGGATATCACTCTTCGGAAAGTAGCTATTACCCCTCATAAAGGCCTTCTTGGCTCATTTATCACTTATGGCACCCAAGTAGCTTCGGCTCCATGTCTACATTGGCTCAACCCTTATGCTGGCACTGCCGTTAAACTTCGGTAATATCTTTTACATTCTCTTACCCGCATTTGAACTTATCTTCCGAATGACTGATATACGATCTTGTCGTGATTATAAGAAATAAATAACACTTAAAAATTAAAGTTTTATATAATAATTTCCACTAATTCGATCAATCGTAGTCATCCAGGATAACTTTCTCCTGTTAATTTTCTTAACGATATTCGTTTTCTAGACCTATGAAATGAAATAGCATTTCATTAATTCTTATTTTTGATTGTATCTAAAGTATAAATTGCCACAATAGAAGCAGTTCAGGTGATTATTGCAATGTACTTTGAAGCTAATGTATCTTTTAGATAAAACGATAGCCATTCGAGAAAATATCTGTTTTCAACAAAAACCCATCCACGTGCCGGAAGGTGGCTACCAGGATAATTACGTAGATATAGATGTACCCGAGAGGTATCCTTAAATCTCACTTCCTCATTTAGAAATACACAGAATACGCATTTCCGAAATCAAGTTACTAAATGAGAATTCACGGCCATACTTCCTATCTCCTCGTTGATAAAACAAAAATTTATCTCCCCGTGTTCCTTTTTCCTCCCGAAATTTTCCTTTAATTTCCGAAGTCTCGCGATATCAGCCATCTCCAAAACAGTCGAGAAAATCATTGTAACTTAGCTCCGAAACAGCAGCACGCTACCGAAATTTCTTAGGCTCAAGCAATAATCGTACGTTTAACTCCGATCCGAGAAACGGGACGAATTATGGAAAGAATATATTCCCACGAACATGTACGCTTTGGATTTGGGCTAAAAAACGAATTATAAGCTCAGAAAAAACGTGTAGAGGATTGGAGAATCCAGCCGCTGCGCATCTCTCTGGACATTCAAGTAATTTGAGAGCTATCCAACCGGAGAGATACAGAGAGAGAGCAAGAACTCAGAAGTCGGCGTTTTATTTATCTGTGGTAAGGAGAGGGGCGGACCGATGGACCTAAACAGACTTCCCAAATGTTACGCCCCGCGGCGGAATCTGGAAAAGAATGGCTCAATCCAAGGCTTAGCAGCCACCATAGAGGTTCCCTGGGAGAAAAATAAAACGCAGTGAATCACGAAATCAAAGAGCTTGGTGAAGGGGTGTCCCTTCTTTAGGGTAGAGATTGATGGAGGGTATGGGAAAGGGAGGCTAAGGGAGATAATTTACGTGTATTATGTATTAACAAATCACGCGTACACGTATAACACGTCAGACCCCGACAGTGTTTCCAGTATCCTCGCTTCCTACCTTCCTTTCTCTTTTTGAGTTACTATTCTCGGGAAAAGAGTGGTAGATTTTAGTATACCATCGTTGAAGTCACCGAAAAGTGTCAGGACTTAATTATGTATAACTTAAGATTTTTCTGATTTAAAGTTGCAGTATTTCAGCAAAGATTTTAAATATTCTGAAATTTTCTAAGATCATTCTTAATAAATAAATAGAAATAGAATTAACTGTAAAAGGTATAATAAATATAAATAGATAAAGAATTCTTTCCCATTTATTATATCGAACTTTGATCTTAGCCATAAGACCCATATTTTTTGCATTATTAAGAGGATATTGTGTAGTAAATAGTCCTGTCGAGAAAATTTCACTTATTGAAATATACAGTTGTAACAAAGAATAACAAAAATCTTGATAAAATAAAACCTTGCCCAATTTCCTCGTTGTTTTAGTATTTTTGATGCTGCCTTCTAGGATTAAAAATTATTTTTGCTCCTCGGAACCGTCATATGGTAAAGTGGAGAAGGAATGAAATTCTTCACGGAAAGCACTATGAAGAAAAGGACGAAGAAAACCACGTGAAAGATCAAACGGAAGGCGAAAACTGAGAATTGGAACCGCGCATGCGAAAAGGATTAAATAAAAAATGGTGAAGTACATGTTTTGAAGCGAAAATTTACCTCTTATCTTTAAATCGTAAAAAATAACTCCCGAGTAACGCGAGCTAGTTCGGTAGGATAGAGATAATTTCTTAATATTTTTACGGAGGTCTTTATAAAAAATGTTTTTACAGATCTACCGCTACCGCTTGTTTATATTCGCGTGTCGCCGCATCCGAAGCTACTAATATATTTTTCCCTCAGTGCATGCAGTGGACATGTTGACACGGCAGAAATAAATAAGGAATGTGAGAAAATTCGCTCGGCGAGATTGTCCCGCGCCACGTAATTCAGTTGAGCATAAATAAGTGTGTATACATCTGGAATAAATTACGAGTTAAGGTATAGGAAGGAGAAAATGGGTAATATGGTGGAGGGATATAGCGCATAGCGTGTTTTGCGAATCGGGTCGGATAAATTGTATGCATATTCAAAACTTTTTTAGTGATCTAAATAGAAGATGTTTAAGAAATTCCAAAGGCGGATTATTAGACGTGTAAGAGCTGATAAAACCGTTGGTTTCTAATCGCCAGATCCAGGTTCTCGGAGATATATGTACCTCCCGGACCATTTAACTGCCAGCCTTAAAATAGCAGTACGGACGATATGGATGAACGAGCTTTGTTTTATAATAAAAACTTTTATCCAAAGGCGCCGTAAGAACTTGACGATAATTTATAACAGAAAGCTCGACCCTTTTGGACTTAATCGCTGTCTGTAACAAATCATGCGCCACCGCTTTGCTCGAATAACAAACGGAAGGGGTTGTTACGCAGTTTTAATTGCCGCAAGGAAACCTCAACACTCTCGAAAATCGGTAAAAATGGGAGAGCAGACAAGCGGCTCTCTCTCCAAGCGACTTACTGAAAGCGTGCTCTGGCAATGAACAAACCGTATCCAGCGCAATAAATAAATACGCCTCCGATTCCCGCCGCTTCGGAAAATTCCCTATGTGGAGAAATCGCGCAGTAACGCGAACCTTGAACATCCGATTTAAAAGAAGCAAAAACGGAAAGGAAATAACCGAAGCGAAAGAGATGGACACGAAGGAATGACCCGGGTTAGAGAGAAGATGGAGACAGAGGAGGATGGAGGGAGAAATCATGTTTAGGAGGAGAGAGAGAGGAGGAGAAAGTGAAGGAAAGGGAAGGAATGGAGTGGAATGAATTGGATAGGAAAATAGTAGCAGTGAAAGTGTACGGCGATAAGTAAAGTTAAAAGGGTAAGTGAAGGGGAAACGGTTGAAAAGGGAAGGCAAAGAAAGGGAGGGAAGGACATCCCAAGGGAAGAAGACGAATAGGAATGGGGAGAAGTAGGAAAAAGGAAAAGTTTGGAGGGTGTAAGGTCGCAAGGAAGGTAGCGAAGGATGGGTCGGGAAGAGACTCTGGACGTTCGAGGGCGTGTGTTTTTCCCACTCGTTCGTCTTGTTGCGACCAGCAACCAAATGGGTCATTATAGAAGATGTATGATCGGGGCATGGACAGGCCGGGGAAAGGATAGGAGACGGGAGAGGGAAAGGGCCAGGGAAAGAGAGCTGGGTGGCAAGGAACAAGGCAGGGCGGGAAATAACGAGGGAAGAACGGAGATGAACCGTCAGTGGAGGAAGAGAGAAGAGAAAGAAAAGAAAGGGTGGTATAAGGTGTTTTTAATCACTTTAGAGAGAAACGAGGGATAGGAGTAGATGGGGAAAGACGAGATTGGTTAGAATGTAGATGGAAAAGTACAAGTGAAGAAGCCATGGTACAGGTTAAGCGAAAGGAGTCCTGGAAACATTGGGACCGCGGGGTCCAGAAAAATAAAGGCGATGAATGAAGTGGTTGGAGAGGGAGAAAACGGTTCTATAGCGATGGTCGGATGCATGGAATGAGGAGAAAGGGGAAAGTTTTGGAGAGGAGTGTTAAAAGGAGATCTGGAACGGGGAGAGCTCTCTCTCTCTCTGTGAAGTTGGTGAGGTTGTGGAGGGCAGTAAGGAAACACTGGGGTTAAGTGTTGTTCTCTTTAATAGCGGCGCACGCAGAGAGAAAGATAAAATGGGAATCCTTGAGGATGAAATGCTCCATTCCTCGCGCCGTGACCATGGAGGAGGAAGTGGTTGCCCGTGTAACATGAATGATAGCAACTTAATCCCATATCCAGCATCCCAAGCTGATATTAAGAGGTAGCAAAACGGATTCTGCAAATACAAATCGATGTTTAATTAAGTTTTGCTTGACTGAGTCTCATTTCCAAGGATTATTAAGATTATAATCAAAGAACTATTTCTTCAGGAAGGATTTTGTTTGAACTGGAATTAAGGAAATACCAATTTATTTTTAATTATTGATACAAGAATGAAAACCGTAATCCAAATTATCTAACGATAAAATCGTTTTTTATTTCACCTGAATATTAATTATTAAACTCTAATAATTATCAATTTCATATTATAACGACAACAACAAAACAAATTCAAAATCGTTTAATTATTAAATTCTAATCATTCTCAATTTTAACGATTTTGAATTTGTGTTGTTGAATATTGTTGTTGTTTCGTTGTCCCTATTCCTATGAAAGATACTCTTTGTTTGATCAATGGAAAATAACATTAATTCGAATTTTCTATCGCAAATATTCGACCAAGGAGTACGCTTATACGTTGATCTGAAGACACAACGTATTTACAAGTTGAGGCTGGTATTCGAAACCGGGAATTCTGTGAAATCAGATTGCACGCAAAGCTTTTCCACCACCAGGCCCCGACAAACCGCAAATCATGAAAACAGAACCGACTGATTTGGAGACTATAAAGACTATTGCTCTTTATTTTTTGTCTATATGTATCGTTTTTATTAAAGAAGTTTTTGAGATTAGCCATGGTATGAATTAGAAAGAGAACAGGCAAATTTTCCAATAATTAAGTCTTGATCTGGTAGAATCATTATGCACATTATACTCTCCAATTTCTAAAGACTAGGAACGAACTAGTAAGCTTACATAAAGTATTTATATTACTTTAACCTAAATGAAGTTTTGGATAGATCTAAGCCAGGTGGCCACATTATTAAACTAGATATGAGCAAAGATCGGGATAAAATATAATATTATTATCATTATACACATAACTACGCCTAACATTATAATATATTGCTTTTATACTTGTAATTAACTACCAATTTATATATTATACCCCATCATAATTTTAAAACAATACCAAAGAGGTATTGATCATTATAATAAGATTCAACTGAGTTCAAACGGATTGGAAGACCGCGATCGAATTTAGATTCCATACAATATCAAGAAACAGTAACAAATATCCAACTCGTATCTATCTTATCACTTGAGATATCTAAATTGCGTTATTCTGAGTACAATTATGAAAACAATGATATTCGATAAAACAAATATTAGGAGGTGTCATCAAAGGGATTGTAAAATCATGGAAAACCATCGCTCCTCTTTATTAACTCATTAGTGACGCAAAACCCATCTCGTGTATTCGGGATGAATTGGGGTAGAGATACGCGATACGATTGGATAAGATAAAGATTTTTAAGGGAGTGGAGAAAGGTCAAGAAAGGTGAGGTAAGAAGAATGCGGAGAGAGAGAATTTAGACGAGTCTCCCAGAAAAAGTAAAAGAATGGGTGTCCCTTTTTATTTCCTTCTCGGGATTCTCCCTTTTCACTTCCATCGGCCGGCATTTCGGCGGGTTTTATGAGGTGACACATGGAGCAGAATCCGGAGGCGAGGAAACGTGTGAGGCGGGGGAGGGAAATCTCACGGCATGGGGAAGACGTAAATAAGAGAGGGAGGAGAGGTGGCAGAAAGAGTCGTTGTATAATTGGTTAGGAGGCTGCGGCTGCTGCAATCAATTAAAAATTGGAAGGTCCGTTCCCGTGAGGAATAGCTGTTAAAAAGAAGATATACCAACGCTGAAACACTATACCTTTACCTGGACCGAGAAGTTAAATAAAAGCGCGCTTTTTTCTTCCTCTCGGAGTCCTTTATTTTTAATTGCCTCGTAACTAAGAGGTTGCATCCTGTCCGAGGTTAAGAATAACACCGGGAATTTTTTACTAGATGTGATTAAAAAGAGACGAAGAATGGTTTTTTATCCACTTACGCTGCGAAATCTTTATTTCGGCCAGGTGATAACAGGATCGAATTCACACGTGTTGGTAAGCCTCGCCTTCTTATTTACTTGATGAAAAGTCGTCATATAAGTACCAACTATAAAGAAAACGTAAGATTGCCTCGTGACTCACTCCGTTCCGATTATTGCCATGTTTATCCATTTCCATCATCAACATCTTTCTTATTCTCTCTGAGCAATAGAATACGTACGATTCAATCTCACTGTTCGTATTTACGCTAGTGTTCTCGGTCACTCACTGTAATCTCCATAGTTTCCTATCCAAGAATAAATATTTCACTTCTTAAAATGGGTAAATATTTTCATTTAAACTATTTTATCCTTTGAATTCCGTGCTTCTCTTCATGGTCTCAATCATAACGTTCTAAGTGCATCCCTCCCTTTAATACCATTCACATACGCAAAATTTATAATTCATTTTAGTATCAGTGTGCTACGGTCCATTTTTTATTAATGTTGAAATAAAAGAGGTTTAATGAGAATGAATAATAATAGTTTTGTGTAATAGTAAAGCTAATGCAAATGCGAATGTTCTATATCTGCCTTAATCTGCATCCAATTAGATAGCATGTTCATAAATAAAAACAATACTAATAATCTCCATTCGCTCTTCGTTTTCATTGAAACTGTAGGAAATTTAACTTGATGCAGACTATATAAAGGTATCTTTTTGATGCACGCTTATGTAATGCATGAAATTTTTCAAAAACATGACTTGTTTTATTAACCTGTATGTCTTAATTTTGTGATCCTCTGCGGACACTATGAAATTGTAAAATTACGCTTAACATGTTAAGTAAAAGAGTTTATTTACCTGCTAATATCTGATATTTCATTTCAGTTCTCTTTTTCAAATATCGTTATTAAATCGTTATAAACTATGTACAAGATGCAAACATAAACCTTACCTTCAAAAGCGAGTCGTTTCATAAACCTATGTAACATTTGTTGAGTATCGGCCAAATTTCTTCATAATTCACAAGATGTCTGGAAACTCCTCTCATATGGCACTCGGATTTAATTTTTAATATTTTATTATTTTAATCGTCAATCAGTAACGATAAAATCGTTTTTTATTTCACCTGAATATTAATTATTAAACTCTAATAATTATCAATTTCATATTATAACGACAACAACAAAACAAATTCAAAATCGTTTAATTATTAAATTCTAATCATTCTCAATTTTAACGATTTTGAATTTGTGTTGTTGAATATTGTTGTTGTTTCGTTGTCCCTATTCCTATGAAAGATACTCTTTGTTTGATCAATGGAAAATAACATTAATTCGAATTTTCTATCGCAAATATTCGACCAAGGAGTACGCTTATACGTTGATCTGAAGACACAACGTATTTACAAGTTGAGGCTGGTATTCGAAACCGGGAATTCTGTGAAATCAGATTGCACGCAAAGCTTTTCCACCACCAGGCCCCGACAAACCGCAAATCATGAAAACAGAACCGACTGATTTGGAGACTATAAAGACTATTGCTCTTTATTTTTTGTCTATATGTATCGTTTTTATTAAAGAAGTTTTTGAGATTAGCCATGGTATGAATTAGAAAGAGAACAGGCAAATTTTCCAATAATTAAGTCTTGATCTGGTAGAATCATTATGCACATTATACTCTCCAATTTCTAAAGACTAGGAACGAACTAGTAAGCTTACATAAAGTATTTATATTACTTTAACCTAAATGAAGTTTTGGATAGATCTAAGCCAGGTGGCCACATTATTAAACTAGATATGAGCAAAGATCGGGATAAAATATAATATTATTATCATTATACACATAACTACGCCTAACATTATAATATATNGTGATTGAATACAAAATCATAAATCAATGATTTTAGCGCCAGCATACAAAAAAAGGCTCATTTCCTTTTTTATAGCATCTTATATTCCTTCCAAATTTTGAAGAGTGCGATTGTCAAGGAAGAAGGCGTTGAGAATATGAAAAGGCGTTACCAGATCCGAACGGAGAAGTTAATTGCGTTTAATACCAGCATAATTCATTAAAGCGTTGAGAGTGACGCCACGGAAATCCGAATCGCCGCCAGAAATAATAAGTGTCGTATTTTTCTCCCTCTTGGAAAATTTACCACGCATTACTCGCGCATTATGGGACGGAATACGGTCCCAAAACTCCTCCGCCCGAGAACACATCCGGAACCGGATTTCGCACGAAATACTCTTTAAAAGGTATTGGGCATAAAAAGAACCTCCTCACCTTACGAGAAGGAGCGCGACTCATTCTTGTAAGGTCGGGGAAGAGAATAAATGAGCAGGGATAGTTTTTTATTTTGAGGAGGATAATACATATTACTCGAGTTTAGATTGGGAGGAGGTGGCGCGAGGGAAGGAAGAGTTGAAAATGTTGGTGGCCGAGTGTGAAAGCACAGTGTACGGTGCGGACAGGATATAGGTGTGGCGGTGGGGCTCATTCTCCGTATGGAGTTGTTATGTTTGGGAAATGGGTGTGGAGGAAGAAGGATCCGTAGTGTATGGGAATAAATGTCTTCTTCGAGGAGCTGGTGGGTGTACGCTTTCGTGGAATGGGTGAACGAGGCGTCTTGGAAGTGGAAAGAGTGCAGCACAAAACAGGGAAGAGTGTCAGATTGGTTAGTGGAATTCTGGAACTCGATCAAAAACTTTAGGCTCTCTAGAAAGGATGTCCAACAGAGTGACATAGGAAATAAACGGTCGGCATATTTTATTTGAAGTAGGAAGAATTTTTCTAGACTTCTTATCCTAAAAAAAATTCAGAAAATTGGAAAAGAAAACGAGAGGTTTGTACTACAGAATTTCTTTAATGCAGTATGTTTCTACAGAAAGAATTTTATTTCATCTTATATATTGTTTGCTTATGTATTCATAACCTTAAGTAGGTCGAAATTTCAAGGTCAATGATATTATAACTTTTATGGAAATAAAAATAGTGACTGTTTAATATATCCTCTACACCAAAAAGTACGTTTGTCTATTTTCAGGACGTTCTTGCTAAATCTTTGCTTTTATTTTCTATTACCTCTAGACTCCCTTATGTGACTTCAAGCTAAAAAGTTGATGTAAAAACCGTAATCCGTAGAAAATTGTCATCTTTAATCAAACTGTATTTCGTTGAAGAAGAGGATTCTTTATTTCCAAACTTTTACTGAGTTACATAAAAAAGAATTTCCAAGGAAATCTCAGGAATTGTGGTTGTTACTATATTGTATATATGAATGCAGTTTTTGTATTACTATCTTAGAGGATGCACTAATATAAGTACCCATTAGATTGGATATTCATCAAATTGACATTGTNAGAAAATTGTCATCTTTAATCAAAATGTATTTCGTTGAAGAAGAGGATTCTTTATTTCCAAACTTTTACTGAGTTACATAAAAAAGAATATCCAAGGAAATCTCAGGAATTGTGCTTGTTACTATATTGTATATATGAATGCAGTTTTTGTATTACTATCTTAGAGGATGCACTAATATAAGTACCCATTAGATTGGATATTCATCAAATTGACATTGTAAAATGTATGCTCCTCTATACGATTATGAACCTAAAATAGAAATCGAGCAAATATTCGTAACTGGGAACAAAATTTTTTCTATTCCCATTAAAGTACCCTTCTCCGAAGTAATGAATTCCCACATTGATGTGTATTCAAATATCCGTAGTTTCTCTTTAAGAGATTAATCTAAATAGTTCTCGAACGAAAAACAGTCCGGTGTGCAAAATTTACGGTTAAGATTGTGCTCAGATGGGTTACAGGTAAAGAATTATTTGAAAGTTAGAGAATTAAATAATTTTTCAGTGATTAAAATTATGAAATTGTTTTTATTAAATCGGTAAATGGCCCTTCATTTAAGTTTATTAAATTAGTTAATTTAGTCGCTATAATGTATGAAATCACCTTCGCTGAATGAATGAAAATAGAAACTACTCCTGTTTAAATGTTAATCTCAAATTTCAACCGCAATTAAAAGATATCTGCCCTTCTGTAGAATTTTAACCTTTAGTGCGGAAGGATTTCTCTGTCCATAAGTTGCACTGATCGATTGTACCAGTTTCTTTAATAAAGGGCTTTTTAGTTATTTGAATAACAAAAGTATAAGTACGATAAATCTGTATTTTATATTTTTATAATAATTTTTCGCATAACTTGCCGTTATCAGTCAGCCACGGTGGTGTAGACCCAGGGTTAGGATCTCGCTGAAATCGGATGAAGCAGGTTTAAATTCGTCCGAAATTACACGAAATTGTTACAATTAGATGAAAACATTCCTGAAAAAGAATAGGTTGTTATAATCGGATATAGGCAATGAATAGAATCGTTATTGTTTTGTGTAAGAAATTGCCTGCATAAAAAGAAATCTGACATTTCCAATGAATACCTAAATCTAATTCATATGAAATAGTTTTAAGTCGTCCCATGCGTTAGAAAATAATTATTTTTTACTTAAATTACGTACTAAAATTTGTTTTCTGCATTCAAAAATCGAGAACTTTTAATTCAGATGATCTTATCAAACAGACTATAGGTTTTTATTTAAATTCAAACTCAAAACTGCACATTGCGAGCCATGTATATCTCATTGGAAACGTATTTTATTATGAAGTAAAATTGAAAATGTTTACAAAAGAATATTAATTAGTAAGTTATTTTTCCTACATTGGTTTCATTGAATATAAATTTGAAAACATGAGGACGAACCTACAAATCTTGTTGCCTACAAACCGCATTCATGAAAAACTAGCTCTTTTAAAAACAATTCAGAGCCAGTCTTTGCATGATTACTGCCATTTTACACAACCTGAATGAATGTATTCATGTGTCATTACAAACAATGATTACTGAATGTATTAATTAATCAACTTGTTTTATTTTTTTATTTAGGTTTTCTTTAAAATAAGAGAATATATTTATGAATAAATTATAAAAATATACTTTTGGTCCTCAAATCTGTGGTTTGGCTCTTCCGTCTCAGGAGTATCCCAACCTCTGAAATTGAGAATAGAAAGGGCGCGAGAGGGAAAAAGCGGAGATACGAAAGGAAAGGAAGAAAGTGTAGAATATGAGGGAAAGAGGAGGAGGAGGTGAGTTAAGTTAGTGCGAAGGAAGAGGTGGCAAGAGCTATGGGCGAGGAAGAGGAATGTCTTCATTAAGCGATGCTGCGTGGGTAGCGTTGCAGGAGCAAACAGGAGCGTGTGGGCGAGAATACAAGGGAGAATGTTGGGATTGAAAGGGACACATCAAATGGAGGAGGGTGAGAGAAGGGTTCTTTTCTAAAAAGGGCGTCTGTTTTAGGAGGAGATGGGAGGAGCGGAGTGGTGTTCACGAGAGAGAAAAATAGACGAAGTGCGAAAGGGAAATGTACGACTGTAAAGAGGAGGATTACTGAATTCTTTCCCGAGAGAATAGCCGAGGATATGGCTCTTTTAAAACCATCTCGAATCCACTTTACTGTCTGAACCCGTTATCCTCTTCGCGCTTAGAATTTCGTCGTTAGTTTGTTGTTTTTCGGAGAGCCTAACTTTATTTGTTCCATTGTTTATATTTTCTTGCCCAGAACAAGACATATTTAGTGCAAATTTAGGAATAATTTCAGCGTATTTATCTCTCGTTTTCAGATAAAACAAACGCAAAACATTTTGGAGAAATATTTTAATTGCGCAAAATTTTAACGCAAAAAAATTTATTTTAAGGATGCTAGTAATTTTTCTTCGCTTGCATCGGTGGAGAAAATCGAATAGAAGAATTAAAGCAGTCTTTTGTGGAATAATATGTAAGCCAAAACTATGTTAGATGGTAAATGTTAGATGAATTAAGAGGAACATTTTTATTAGATACTAAAAGTAATAAATATATTTACGGATAATAAATGCTGAATTAATACTAGGATAATAATAGTGATGCATTTATTCCTAAAAATAAACCCTTTCGTCTTGCTCGTAGTTCATGCAAGCGTCCTTATGCTTAATCTAGTATTTTATTCCTTACCGTGCTTATTGTCTGTCATTTTTATTCTTTAGTGGTTGATCAGAAGGGACGGGCAATATCTGCGTAACATTATGCCTTCCAGAAACAGTATCTCTCAAATTTCATTTAACCAGTCAAACCTATTTTTGATTTCATATCTTCAAATTCTTCCATCCTCCGTCAATTGGCATTTATGGGATACGAGTATTGTAAACGCATCCACGATTTACCCCTTTTTCTTCTAATTATATGATTTATTTATGAGTATATTGTAAATTTTTTTATTAGAATCGATAAATATCATATTTACCATCAAAAACTAAGATTAATGATAGAGTTTGCTCTTTCTTATCGATACGGTTTTGCTAGTAAGAGTTTTTCTATCATAAATAACGCAATCACTGAAACTAAAACGTGTAAGTGCATTTCAATTTTTCTGTACTATGAAATACGAACATGACATACGAGAGATTTCAGTTTTCAATTACTGTAAAAAATTAGAGGGCGAATAATTTTGAGAGATATGTCTTTGAAACGAGATAGGAAATGCTCATGGCTGGAAATAACAGTAAACGTTTTACGGACATAGGAAAATAAAGTGCCCGAGTGATATTCAAGGGACTGCGATCCGTAGAAATAACCTGAGCTTTCGTAAAACGTCTTTGCAGATAATCCCTCCTTTAATATACGAGAAATAGTATCTTATGCCAATATTCACGCTTTAAATAACCATTCACTTGGAAGCCTTTTATTTTGTCCTCAGAGACGGATCGTGAATTTTCAAAGGCGACATTCTAAATTTACGAAAGGCGAGTAAACGCTTATTGGCTCCGAATGTGAGCGTTTCTTTCACGATTAAGTATGATGCCGAGAGTTGCGTAGGATGAGGTTTTATCATGCCAGTATTTTCCCCCACCAACCAAGCTGAGCATGATTACTATTGGATTTTATGAGCCGTAGGTACTACTGGCAGTAAGCTTTCTGGTTCAATCGTCATACATAATTTACATCCTCATTCCCTATGAAATTTGTTTCACTAAATCTCAGCGTTGGAGGAGCATGAATAGTCTCCTCTAGCCTCGGAGATATGTGCAGTGAATTCGATTTCCAAGGTAAAGCAAGGAACAATATCTTCGATGGAGTAGGAAATATATTAGTTGACCATGAGGAAGGAAAATATCACTAATACTCATGCTTCTCTTTTGAAACTAATTTACCTTGAACAGTTAAAATATCTGCATTGTGAATGATTTCTTGCTGAAAGAAGGGAGCGAGAGGGCTCGATGGATTTTCTAAAAAATCTTAAAAATAATCAATCAAACCGCCAAAAAATTTTCAACATTTTGAATAGTTATAACTTTTATTGAATATTTTTCGATCATTTTGCCAACTGATCGTAGAAATTTACGATCAAGTGATGTAGAAATTTCGATATGGTGTATTTAAAACAATTATTTCAACTTATAATACGATGCGAAAATCTTACCAACAAATAAGTAAGTTTAAGTTTAATACCCATTGCTCATAACCTTAAAGTTAAAATCAAGTCGCTATTTTACCGTTTTATTGGAAAAATTACGTAACTCTGAATAGTGAAGATGTATTATTTACCTCCAGTCACACTCCTTGAGTTCTTGCCCAGTGGCATAAGAGCATTACTTCCGCCTCCCACCCAATCACTGCTAATAAGCGGCGATACTCCCTTTATCGAAGTAAACCCATCTAATATTCCGCTACGGCTTAATTAAAAACCGACGGGCGAAGAACGGGGAGCAAATTAATCTTAAGAGAGGGATCGGGGCGAACGCAATTACCGACTCCATTCCTCGTCGATAACCCCCAGGGAAAAACCGCGACCAGCATTCTCTTTCTACGGAAGAACTCAAAACATCGTGGGAGCCTTCAGCGCATCTCGGTATTGTTAAACGGAAGGGGGAATTCTCTGCATCTCTAGTAGGTGATGTTGGCGGGGTGGAGGGCGCGGTGACTTCGATGTCGTTCTCTATCGCGGAGCAAGTACAAGCCGCCGTTAGGAAGAATGGGATTGTTGTCGGATGGTTGTACCACATACTCTTCCTCCTCTAAGGTCCATCTCTGTATCTTCTCCATCGGTCCCTCCCTCTCTTTGGCACGTACTGTTAATAGGTTGCGGGTAGTCGTCGCGCAGGAACGCCGACTTGCAACAAATGCAGCGAGTAGATGCTCGATCCCGGGTTCCCTGCCCGGAGAGCATCAGAGCCCTATCCTATCTTCTAATGGTTGCCCGCAAAGGAGAAAGCAGGGGGACAAAACGATCGGAGCGATGTAAATTCTCTCCGCGACGAGATGTGTATCTTTTTCGCGTTGTTTGGATGTGAGTCAGTCCTTAGCTTATTTCCCGATGCGCGAACGGAATAAATTTTCCGAGCCGAGAGTGCGTCCATGTTTGATTTTTTCCCTCACCGAAAGCATTAGCCGAGGAGCAAGGTGGAGTCTGAAGTATCTTCGGATGCGGTTGCATAATCTGGAAGATCCTAATTCTTATAATCATATGTTTAGTTCGAATACGATTGAAAGTTGGAAATATGCATTTGGAGATGTATTATATGTATGATTCTCTGTAAATTATTAAATTTTACCTGCTTATTTTATTGCTACTTGTGAAATTTTTTGACCGTAGATTTGGTTCTCGAACGGCAAATATATAACATATTGTATTGCATACCATACATGGTTGTCATAAATTAGAGCAGATACACACCATTTACATATATTAAGAAGCACGTTTGAACACAAATTTCATGCTTACGTAATATACAGCATGGGTCGCCAGACCTGAATGCCGCTCTGAGGCGTTATATCCGAAGAATCTTTTAAGGCAGGGAGCCGCAGTGCACTGTTTCAAAATTTCATCTTAAATATCGTAAACATTCATGCTAAATTGAAAAAATTACAGATGTGAATCATTTTGGAAGTGAATAAGAAATGTATCTTTTCAATTTGTCAAGTAATCATCGAAGAAACAGCATTTACACTGTGAGGTAATGGAGGTGGATGAAGAAAATAGAACATTACATGTAATCTTCCTTCCCATGTGCATGTTTCCTAATATCTCCTACTTAATTCCAATTATTTTGCTCTCTGCCCCTTTCAAATCCTCTTCCCTCTATCCTCTTTTACGAGGTTCCTCAATCGGTGGTCCATCTCCCATAGAAGTATGGTCCGCCTCTGCCTCTGTTATACCTCCTTAATCTACTTTCCTTTTCCCCTTCTTTCCTTATTCGTTTTCTTATCGATCTAACTTAGTTATTTCGGACTGCGGAAAACGAGTTCACGAAGCACTTTGGTTTTTAATTTCCTCCCTCTTTAAATTCCACGTTGACATCCATCAAATAACAGACTAAAAAACCAATGTTTTTGCTAGACTTTATTTATATTTTCTTGCCATTACTCTGTTGAAATATCTACCTTTTCTCTGATGTCTTTTCGAAGGAGTTGCGTTAATATCAAATTTAAGCTGATAGAAGAGTTTAGCATATCATTAGATTAGTTTGGATGAGGAAAAGGTGATTAAGGCAGCACAGAGAGCCGAAGTCCATTAACTTCGTTTTTTTTATAATAAAGCAAGGTATTTAATATAAATAGCTCTCTTTTTCGTTAATACTATGATTTTAATTCGCGTTCATACTTTTCGGATATTTTCGATACCTTTAAACAAAGTTAACACGTCGTGCAAATCTCCAGAGTTTTGCTTTCCATTGCCAATCATAAAATCAGTCAACCGTATTGAGTTGTGCTGATTATGTCTTTACTGCATGGAAATAGGTAAGTACTGAGTTGTATCAAAACTTTGAGTAGTGGGTTACTTTTGGAGATGACAGTTTGATAATCGGAAACATATATAATATTTTTTTTATTTTATTCTTATTGGTGGCCTATAAGGAAATTAGTATGCATCTCCTTATGTATCTAAGATTTTAGTGTTAAAATCAGTTGAGTAAAAAGATCATAATCTTGAATTTGATCAAGTGCAATTGAATATGAAGTGTACTTTTGTGTGTCAATGGAAAAAAAAACATTTTATGATAGAAAACCAAAGAAATCAGTCTTTAGAAATGCAAACAGCTTACTTTATGAACGTAGTAACACCGGGTAGACTACTAGGTCTGGAACTAGATTGATTTTGAAGTTTCATAATGGTTTATTTAACCATTAGTTCATTACATGAAAACTGGTACTATTAATATGAGCTAAGACTGTTACAGAATCAGTAAGTTTTAGAGCAATTACACATCAAATTATCATTTTTAAGAGAATCCCGCCTACGTATCAGGTAGCAAAATTAATCAAATTTTTGACTGATCGAAGCAGAAGTTACGTTTAATGACGAATATTTCATAAATTGCGAACTTAAATACACTCCTATAGTGGTCATTCGGAAAAATAAGAAAGGGAATTGAATTCTTATTGGTAAAATATTCATGATTTAACGCATAATAATTTAAACTAAATCTTTACGTTTCAATTTCACGCTGGAAATTTACTACGCATTTATGCTATCCCATAGTCGCTGATTACTAATATATATGTTTTTCGAAGTAGCCCACGGTCACATTATAATGATATTCATTCCTGGAACGCGACATTGAAAAAAAATTCCGCGAAAGGTCGTTGCCCTCCCACGCGAAACATTTAACTGTCAATGCAAAACCCATCTCAGACTATTTCCGTGGGCTTTGAGAGTATATAGGAGAAGCCCCCGTAACAATCTTGATTTTCTGGCATCTGTGTACATCCTCAATACGCATTAATGCCGGTGGCGATCAAAATAAAAAGTTCCAATGAGTTGTTTTGGATAAGGGACGAGTTGAGCATTACTCGGAATCTTTCAGTCGCCGAGAACAACTTTTTAATGGGAGCCGTCCACTGAGCGAATGTCGAAGTGGGGCTGGGCAGTTTTCAAGGGGAAAGCGAAGGGGCCAAGGATGTCTCGTCCCTTCTATCTCTTTAGACGTGCGTGTATGTCTGTGTGATGATCTGCGGAAGGGCGTATCCTCTTTGGTTGTGGAGCTACCTTACAAGCGATGCGTATCACTCACCCACCTTTCGAACGGTCACCAAACGAGACATCACCACTCCCTACCAAAACTATTCTATCACGCCTTTTCCTCATTCTGCGCGCATTTTTGCTCCATCGTTTCTCCACGCTCACAGCTTCCTCTGCGCCATCTATTGAGAGATTCGAGATGCCCTCCGACCACCCGTAGATCCATCTATAGGTAAAACTCTTATCGCCCTAATCTTGCTCCACTCAACTCTGCTAAACAAGTATTTTCTTAGGACCGATTCTCGAATATTTGTTTCTACTCGGAGACATCCCGATTCCTTCTTTCTCATTCTACCAGCTCTGATGCGATTAAGATCAGATTCTAATGACGTTGTCAATCGGTAGAAATTAAGGGTCGCCTAACTGGGACGTAACGTAGACGTTAAAGGACATTCAAATGCTCCAGCGAACAAATTGTTATCGTTACGGAGAGAATCAAGGTACACAGTGATAAGGATTTGAAATCACACATTTGAATCAATTGCTAGAGATATTCAAAGGTAATTAATGAAACTTTAAGTGAACATACGTCTTGGATATGTAATTTGCGCAAGTAAATCGCTCAGCAGTGTTTCTCTTGTAGATAATGTCACGGATATTGTTCATGTTATTTCTTACTCATTCATATTATTTCTTGTATAATTTTGAAAACAGGGAAATAAATATAATACATATTAGAATTCGAACAAATTAACACTTAACAATTAAGTATTAGCATCGAGGCATCTATTGAGTTTTTAAACATCTTCAAGACTGAAACCTCCTGAAATGGATGATTCTCCTGAGTTATATTGTCAGCATTGTTACAGTTACAATGCTTGCATTTGAACGAGACAATGCACAAGTTCATCCAAAAACTTTGTTTTTCAATCTCAAAGTACAAAACTAAGCGATTACCCTTCGTTCTTTGGGCTTTTCAAGCTCAAAGAGGAATCCACCTGTCTTTATAACTGTACTTGTCGAACTTTTGGCTTTCTCGATACACTTGGGTATTATCTCTAACGTCGCCAAAACGCATGTTCAATCTCTTAAGCCTGATTCCAGTTTTAACAGTGAAAAAATACCATTTATGGAATAAAAGATTTCCTTATTTTTATCATGAACTCCCATCATTAAAGTTTAATCCCGTGAATGGCAAACTATCTTGCTAAATAAAGGGAATGTTTAATATTAAATTCGAAGAATGCGTAACCTTCATTACTCATGACTTCACAAATATGCCGCGTTCGTATAGGAAACTTTTATAGTGATTTATAAATAATTTTCGCTAATAATGTAGAATTTTTAATTGCTCAAACGTACACCATTAAAAATCACATCAAACCATTGTCATAGTTTGTAAAATATATTTACAAAGTAATTTTTAATTAAGTTATCAATTTTTTTATTGTCTGATTGAAAATGAATCGAGCTTGGGAGAGAAATGATGTAATTGCTATCCAATTAAAAAAAAATTAGTTACGCCATAAAAGATAGCGTTACTAATTTGCAAGACTCTAAATAATTATCACATATAATTTACCTAATAAGCCATTGGTTAAAATACGGTGGAAACCTGCTCTACTAATAGTATGGATGATCATCTGATTAGTGCAATTTCGGTAAAACTGTTGATTGTGTGAGACGAAGTTTTCATCAAGAAGATGAGTTTTGTGGCTGAGTGATTTTAACCCTGAGACTAAAGAAAGCAAAATTTTTGTCACGACTAAAGAATCTATCAGGATTTTCAGGAAGATTACATATTAAGCTGGATTCCTGTAACGTCCAAAAGTAAGACTATAAAAGTTAAAGAGGTAGAATAAATCGTGTTAATAATGGTTCTCAACTTTGCCTCTTTACACCGTTTACTTTTTACATACCTTGTTAGGCAGCATGACCCTGAAACAAGACCTATTTAAGACAAATTTCACGCCAGAGCGGACGCTCATTTCATATCGGGCATAATTAACATTTTTAATCCGATACATCTTGGAAGGATGAAAAGTGAATGTTGGACAAGAGGAGTTGACGCGATCGAGTGAGATGAGGGACTAGAGTTGCCTTTAAGGAAGAAGTGGAGTGGGAGGAGGATATCGGGACAGTTTTTTATGAGAGGAAGGACTCCGTCTGTCGGAGAGGATTTTTCGAGTGGAATGGGCGACCAATTAGCGACCGAGTCGACTGAAAAATCAGACCCTCTTCAAAAATAACTTCCTCCAAAGGCGGTCGATTCTTCAATTTCGGTAGTCAGATTCAGTCTCCGAGACAATCGATCATATCATCCGATTTTCTCTTCTTTTTATACAACGGATTTTCCCAATTATCCCCGCGCTTTTTCGTGTTTTTAATTAGTCGGAGCGTTTTCGAGTTAAATACCATAAAAAATCCCCTGGTTATTGGAGGCTGAAGTAAGTAATGCAGAGGGATGTTATCATCGAAGCAATTACAGCAAACTCTTGAGGAGCGCCATTTATGCATGTGCAAAGAGTGTTTGCTTGAGACTCTTTCAAGGTAAGGGAATTCCAGCGTTCTGTATGTTCCCGATGATTTTGATGGAAACGGATTCAATCGAAAGAGAGGCATGAACGATTAGCATGTACGGTGATGTTTTAATTAGAAATATTTTTTTTGCCACTCATCCCCTCTGCGAGCTGAAATTTCGAAACTCGTTGGTAATAATGACCGATCTAGTCTTAGTTCGAAAAGAAACTCATTAAATTTATTTAATAGAGGCTCAACAGAAAAAGACAAAATATGAAGTTTGTACAAGGAAGAGACTGTCATGTCTCTGCAGTTATTTTTAATTTGGAATCCACTTTCCAACCCGTACTAATCCAGCGTTTCTTTTTTTTCTCGATTCCTGCTGTTAACCAATTACTTAATCATTCTACATTCCCTGAGTTTCCCTGAAATTCATTACTTTCATCTCACTTACGTGATTTCTATTATAAGATATGGATTAAATACATTTTGAAATTTCAGATTTCACCAACATTGAAATTTTGAAGCGAGTAAAGCTATAATGTCTTTGTTCGAGAGGATTCCTAGTGTTGAATTTTAATTTAAATAGATCAGAAATGCCAAAGAGATGAAGTATTAGGTAAATAACATTCCCTTTCAAAGTCTGTTAATTAATGATAAAACAGAAAATGTTACAAATGAGTGAAGAAATAAATCACAAGATAGATGCTAAAAGTTAAGGAACTTTTAGAGAGAAACAACTTGAGAAAGGAAAATGTTTTTCAAATTAAAAGTAGAAAGGGGAAAGATTTTAATTAATGTTGAAGGCAAGAATAGCTCTAAAATTTTCTGAGAAAATTAACGATTCATTATGAAAAGATGAGAAAAGAAACCAGAAATACAATGCGGTAAATTTGGCACGTGGATGACCCTAGCAATGAAAGAGGAAGGTATTTTTAAATTATTTTAGTATTAGGAACTTCCTCCTCCGGTACGCTACGAAATTCCCTCATAACACAAAATCCTTTCAAGTAACGTCTTACAAATATGTTGTTAAACTTAGGCATTCCACAATTTCACGAGAAGGAATTGCAGTCTTTCTTCCCGTCCTCCGATGTTCTGTGATCCTTTATTATTGTTTAAAGAAAATATGCTGAACAAAATATATCCCAGTGGTCAATTGCATGTTAGATTAAAAATTTACTTCTCTGAATGAATGCAAACGTAACGGTCTATTCTCTCCTTGAAACCCACCGTAAGATTTCAAACTTGCCACAGTAATTACTTTCCTGTGACAGCTCGAAGTAAAACACGGAGATACGGTTCGGGTTCTGATGCGATTCGGGAAATGAGCTCCCGCGGTTGGCATTCATGACGAGTGGTGCATGCATGTCGCTTTTCTCCCGACTGTCGTGCCGTCTGCTACACACGTACGTAGATGTACTCAGGTTGGCGCCCACACAAATTACGGCACCATCCCAGGAATAGACCGTTAATACTCGCTTTCCAGAACGAGATATATTAATGGGATGTACTCCGTTTCGAGAGGGACCGAGTATACGGCGGGGACAGTCGTCATGCCTTTCCCCTGAAGGGCAGTGGGAAGAAAAAGAAAAGCGTTGCGTGTGTGGACACGTTGAAGAGGACAACCGCCAATGGGGGAAAAGGAGAGATGCATAATATTAGTGCATCCTGCGACCACGCCCACTTCTGAGTTACGAATGGAATCGCCGCGTCCTATTAATTCGAATTCTTGTCGCTCCCTTTTCGTCAATGAGATAAAGGGAGCGACAACTCGCTTTCAGCGGAGAAATTAAAAAAGAAGAAGGCTAGAAAGAATTAAACAAATTCAATGTTTTCCTGGAGCGAGATAGCTTTATATAACCCTTGAATTACTCAGTTTTTCTGAATGTCTTCTATTAAAATGGGCTCGTAAGTATATATTTTTCAAACAAACATTGACCATCATTTCTTAAAGAAGCATTAGCAGTAATCGCTAGCCAATCACAAACAATCGCTAACAAATTCGTTACCATTACATTTACTTAAATTGAAAGATATTATTAAAGATAGTGAATCCAAATATGTATCGAAGAGCGTCATTTTTGTCCAGCGACTCCATTGAATTTCTTCATTGCTCAGTCTACCATCGTAGTTAGCATCTTTAAAAATAAATTCTATTATTTTTTATAATGGAACAATGTTAAAAACCTATCGAAAATTTTAACCTCAATTGGTGTTAAGAAACGTTTAAGTTTTCCACGAAAGCATTTCCTGCAAAGCGTAGTATGTTTTTCTTTGACTTGCAAATATTACGGAACTTCACCAAATATAGCGTTGAGTCTTTCATTATTATATTATTAATCAGTAGAGAAGGAAATGAAAAATGTAGCACAGAAAATCCGTATTAGATAGTCGATTTGTTTTTCAATTTAGCACAGTTAAGTTTAGCAATTTAGTGCAGTTTATCATTCGTCCTAATTTCTATCATCTTCGTAAAATTGACGAAGAATGATTCGAAACCAATTTTTGTTTTTGATTTCGTTTTGTAATAGATCATACAGAGGAAAACACCGGAAAATATTTATCTTGTTTGGTCCAATTCACAAAATTTTTTTCCATCCGTTTACTCAAACTCTGCCTTTGTTCCTTTAACAACCTCCCATAAATTCCAACTGTACTGTCCAAAACAGCGAAGCTCTTCTTGTTTATATTTTAGTCACTCCTCTTTGAAAAAGACGATCCCTCCCTGATAGAGACAGGCGGCCGTATCGGAACAGAAATCTAAATTCCCCATTAACGAAAAAGAAGCGGTTTCTTCTTCCGGAAAATAAAGTAAGAACAAAGGAGCCCCTTGATGCTCGGCGTCATGCGCCTAGCAAATAGGATAGCAGAGAATGGTGGGCCGCAGGGCGTGCGTCTGTCCTGGGAATAGCGGCCGTTCGCTTCGTTAGTATTCTCGGTGCGATTTCGCATTGCGGGCCACATTCGGAAGTGGTGCTTTCCCCATTGGTGGGGGTGGAGATGGATGGAGGAGGATCGCCAAAGAGGCTGATGGAGGAGTAGTAAGGAAGTGAGCCAAGAGGAGATAAAGTTGCCCTTTGGGGAAAAGAGAGAAGGCGTGATGGAGGAAGATCTTCAGGATTGCGGAGGAGAGAAATGAAGGGTTGCGCTTTGAAGGCGGTGGTTGAGTTTCAGGGCTGAAGGAAAATAGAGAGGAAGGCCTTTGGCACCGCGTGGTGAACTGAAAAGAAAACCTAAGCAAGTACTTCTTACCTCTGGTGTCCTTCCGCATGCTTGGAGAATCAACGAAATGATATGGGTCGATTTTTTTATGAAATTGGTCGATGAATGTAATAATAGTTAGAGTTTTTGCTGAATCTCAATCCAAATTAAGAGAAATGTGCATGAAATGTGACAGTACAACACCGATCTTCAAGTAATACATCGTCAATTACATGGACGCACTTTCTGTTTTCCCCGTTAACAATGAGAGCAGGACAGAGACGGAACGGTACTCGTGAATGAGTAATTACATCATTATCTTTTATAAATTATCTTCAAAATGTTTGCGTTCAGCACTACTACATTGCACACAGTAATGCAATCAGGTACTTACGTGGATGCGAGGAATGTTTCATAAGGTTTCATATATCTCCAAATAATTATAATAAAGGAATAATACGATAATATTATGTGAATAATTAAGGTGTATTTCAACGTAAATAAACTGTATGTATAATATAATTGCCTCAATGTAAAATTTATTCGGTTTCTCACAGCAATACATTCTTGCGATTTTGCACTTCCCAGAGAAATAGGATCTCTTTACGTCAGTTTTTGAATCTGTATAGAATATAATTTGCCCCATAAATCATTCGAAAAAATATTCCAAATTTTATAGAAAAAAAATCCAATTACTTGATGAACTTACAGAAAACACCTTTTCCAAAAATTTTGTTCGTCACTTGGTCGCCTTTAATTATCACAAAAATATTAATTATTCGCAATATTTATTTTGTCTTTTTTCCGGGTATTTGAGAAAAAAGCATTCGAAATATTTAAAGAGTCGAAATCAAGCGAAATATAATAACCGAAAGAAAGATTTGAAAGACTTAGATTGTGAATGAGCATGCAAAGACTATACGAAAGTTTTATCTAGCTTATTCTTCGAAAGACAGTTAGTAAAACAATAATGAGGAAAGATAATGGTAATTTTAGATGCCACTACTCATACCAAAGAAGCACAGAAAAGGTAGAAAGACCGGAAAAAGATTTATTAGAAGGTTTACTAGTCTAGAAGATTTCTGTTAGAGAACCAGATTGCGTAGGAGTAAAGGGTTCTGGGGTAGGAGTGGTCCTATATAAGGGGTGAGTTTGAGAGCACCTCGATGAAGGAAATTGACCTGACAAGCCTTCCACCGAGAAGACTTTTCCGATGGGTAGAGAAATGATGCTGCAGCGAAGAGGGGAAGTGACGAGAAAGGCGTAGGCAGCGGAGTGTTGATGGGCGAGTTGAGGGACCACGGGGTGAGTTTGAAATTGATGAAGCGGGCGTTAGCAGAGGGGAGAGGTTGGTTAGCTAAGGTGAGGAGGAGATGTCCCAAGAGAAAAAGGGAGAGAGTGAAGTGTTCCTTAGATGGATGAGTTGCGGTGATGGTGGAAGACGAGAATAGGCGTTGCCTTTTGCAAAGTGGCTTCCAAATACCCTTTGAGTGACCTTCCCACTTGCTCCCGAGGAACACCTCGACTTTGTAAGTTCTCTCGAAAAGCGCAAGCGCAAGTTGTCTTCATCTGATGTCACTCATCGCTCCCTCCCAGGTCATGTGGAAGGGAGAAGACAAATGAGGTCGCGAACAAGGGATTCGATCGTCGCTTTTTCTCCGCTTCTTTCAGAAGTGATACTTCGGAAAGGGATTTTTTATAATCCCAGTTATGAACTGCGGAGTTAT
The DNA here is from genome assembly GCA_000376725.2 of Ladona fulva. Classification (NCBI taxonomy): domain Eukaryota; kingdom Metazoa; phylum Arthropoda; class Insecta; order Odonata; family Libellulidae; genus Ladona; species Ladona fulva. The sequence continues at coordinate 423,655 of KZ308514.1, forward strand.
GGGAGTTGGGGAAAGATGTTCCGTGAAGTAACGATCTCGCGGAAGCGATAAAGATGGTCGCTCCGAAGCTGGTGTAAGGGAAGTTCTATGAGATATGGTACCATTTCATTTGTCTGTCGTAAAAAATGGGTTCCGGAAACATGCGATATGAGAGGACGTAATGCGGAGTAACTCCGCATAAAGCGTCGTCCCCGACAAGGAATTTCTAGTTTCTAGTCTCGATAGAATCAAGCGCCTCTTCCATCTTCCTGTTAGATTTCCGTATTTTACACCATCTAGTGAAGGATTCTCCTCAATATATAATTCTAAGATGGAACAAAAGTAGATTTCGGCAATCCTCACCCTCTGTCCCTATAATATTCGAGGAACACATCTCGGACTCGCGAAAAGAAACTTTAATATTCTTTCAGAGCTCTTCTTTCAATCTTATTTTCTTCTACTCTTACATCATTCACCCATAGACGATCTTGATTTTTTGTAATCCGTAAATGCACATTTTTCTGCTTTTCCTACTATGAAAATTTCTGGAGAGGTCAGAACTATCTTATCTGACTTTGGATTTGTTCTTTGAAGTGATAATGAATCGTGCGGAGATAGTTTTCTTGGCCTCCCGGAAAGCCATTTGGGAAGAGCCATTCAACTCTGGTGAAAGCGTTCCGGGTTCGATTCCCGATGGGAGCCCATGTGTGCAAAATGACCATAGCCGTCGTAATACTTTTATCGCTGAGACGATTGTCTGTATGAGGGGTCGTATCTATCTGAAAGTAATTTTGCAAGAATCCGAGGGTGTTTTAAATTTTATTACAAGAAGCAAATTTAAGATTAACCGAGATTTAAAAACATGCTTGTAGGTAAAGATACCTTCTCCTTAAGTCGTGCAAGGAATATCTTTACTCAAATTTTAGATTACAGTGGTGTGTCCTTCGTGTATACCGTTCAACGAGAAAGGAAATGAATAATTCCTCCTCAAAGCAACCTTATCCGCGATGTATAGAATAAGAGAGACGGAGAAAACTTTCATGTTCCAGGATAGCTTCTTTGATTGGCACGATACTCGATAGATACTTTTGAATCATGCAATTTCCGATTAATAGGAACCAGAAAATTAATAGTTGATACCTATTTAAGAATAATATTAAAATTATTTGTAAGAGACTTCAAAAATAAATCAAATCCTCTTATAAAATGGAATTGATATCTTTTGAAATTGAAGAGTTTATCGCAGATAAAGAGTCTCTTGACATTCTCCTAGATTTTTCAAGATCAATTTTTAATCAAATTAATAGTTTAAATCTTAGGAAGTGACTTGTCATAAAGATCAAAGATGCAATGGTTATATCAGAAGCAACTAAAGAAATATCTGTACAGATAATCTGATTAGAATTCTTGGACAGGAAAACTTTACTGGAAAATTTCGTGAAGTTAGGAATTTTTACAGATCTTTCGTTGTTTTACGTAATTCACTGGCATGTATTTTCACAGCATTTATTTTCACAGCATTTATTTTCACAGCATTTATTTTCACAGCATTTATTTGGATAGTGAAATTTACTATCTATCTCGAAATGTGAATAACAGATTTATGAATGATTATATACACCAAAAAAATGCAAACACCTTCGGTTTGGGAACCATTCCTTCTCTAGTTCTATAATTAATTGAATAATACGTTATGCTATGGCGAAAATAACAGTAAAATTTTCAGCCCATACTAAAAAAATTAATTAACAGGTAAAGGGGCGTCATATAACTTGTGCAGCCATATTTTTCGACCGTATCTTTCAAACGCATTTAGTCAATCCCCTTATCTGGGCTTAAAAAATTCGCAATCAAGAGGATCGCGTACTTCCTTCAAAATTCGCAAATTAGAATCACAGTGTAAATGGCGTAATTGCGCACTGAGCGTATGACAGCGAACTGAGACTTTTCAAGAGATCGTGTTGAAAGAAGTACATTACAAATGTGAGTTAAAATCATTCCACCGAAGGCAAACCCAGTGGCGCCTGCATATCTCATGCCCTGGAAAAATGAGGACTTTATTAGGTGCGTATAAACCCAACTTCATTCAATTTGAGGGCAAAATCTCAAATCTTTTTCATGCTACTTCTTAGTGAGCAAGAATTTCTTCAGCTTATCTTTAGCACTGCGTGAGATAACAGATTCGAGAATTGGTTAGATGTCTTCGTATATCTAAGCCGAACTCTTGGAGACTCCTAAATTTAACATGCAGAATTCCAATGTCATTTCAGAGAATGCTGTACATGTTGAGCATTCAAAACGACAGATTACATGTTGCCTCCTCTTTGCATGCATTGGTAAAATTATCATTACAACAATCACCTTTTATTAAAAAATTAAAATGGTAAACTTTGCATAGTCTTAATAAATCGACCAGATCACTGGTGGCTATAATAACAGAACAAGGATAAAACTCCAAAAACCATCAATTTTGTTTTATGGTTTTTGGAGTTTTATCCTTGTTCTGTGTGTGTGGTCTATAAAGCAGTCAATTCCTTACTCACATCGCACCCAATTAATAACGAATAATAAACAATATTCGATACAAATAAAAATAGCAGTATTAACAATTGTATTGATTTAAAATAAAATGCTGATTTCTGTTCCTCTTTAATAATCAGTATCAAAAAAGGAATTAGTCATACACCATAACTATTAGATAAATAAGATTGACGCCATTATCAGTTAGATAAATACAATAAAATTAATCAAACTTCATGATAAGGTTCTTGTTTTATGTAGTCCGATAAAATATGCTGTAGACCTTTACTAATATTTACAACCTTTCTCAATACTTCCAAACTCTATGTGAGATCATAAAGGCACTATTTTCAAAAAATAGAGGCACTAATTTCATCCAATCACTTTCATTATCATTAATGTTGTCGTTGGATGATCTCTGAAAAAATTCTCAATTGTATTGTTAGCCAGAACATTATTAAGATATGTCAATATACGTATAGTAATAGTTGTTTCAATATACATATATGTAGCATGTATAGACAAATGATTAGGAGGTATTTCCTGGAATTTCTTCCTCAAGATTTGTTTCAGTGACTTGGATATATAAACTATATAGCATCCATATAACAGAATATATAAGAAACTGTAAGTAAAAATACTGGTGTACAAACGAAGCAAATGGGGTATATTTCATCATGTAGGTATTTATATGAGAAAGCATTCAGTCATAGTTCCCAGGGAATCGTATTGGAATTGAGATTTCCTACATACTTCAATATCCTATTTAAATTTCCTGGCTTGATAAATATAACGCATATCGATTTAAATCAAAATAGTGATGGATAATGTGAAACATCCTTTCGTTTTCAGTGTTTTCGGTGAGGGGTCCATGTGTCTCTTATACCCCTGTATGTTTCTGCACCCTGTTTCTTTAGTTCATCCATAGAGCTCTACTGAAGATTCTGTTGGCTCCTGAGCCAATTGAAATCATAATAATCCATTTCTACATTCTATTCTCTTCCTTTCTCCACTCTCGCTTTTCTAAAAATCTCTCCTCCCCAACACCATCTCCATTTCTCTCCTCGCTGAATTTCCTTCGGCCATTATCCTTTTCGACCTTCTTTCTCTTCCCATTTCTTTTCTCATCGCCACGCAACTCAATGGCGCCATCACACTGAGTAGATAAAAGATAAAAGAGTTCCGAGGATTACGATTTTTATCTCATGGCGCGATTGATCTCTCATACGGTTTCATAGCCGAAGGGAAGAGGGAAACGGAATCGAAAGAGAACGGCGCAACAGAGAGAGGAAGTTGGAGGGATATTATAAGAAAAATGATAAAGATATGGAACGATGCAGGTAGATAGAAGGGAAAATAATCCTAAGCATTTATATAAAGAGTGATTCATCGTAAAGACTAAAATGAGTGCAGAGTCTATGGCGAGCTTTTGGGAAGGAAATACGATTTCTTACCTATCTAGATGGCGAATTTTGACGTAATCTGAACTTTGAAGTATCTGTCAAAGGATGAAATAAAGTGGAAGGGCAGGAAATATCTAAAAATAAATACCTTGGAGCTTACAATATGCTTCAGTTATAAGTGAATTCGATTTAGTGATTTCCAAAAACAGCATTTACACATGAAATAACTAGGACTGAGGTCGATACACCGATGACCTAATTTATAAGAATTGGTTCATTAGTTTAGAGATCACGAGTCTGTATTTTGTTGATTATAAAACTGTACGAATAAACGAATTCTCAAGTTTTCACAATTTGAGCCGATTGGAGGATACGAAGAATGTAATTTAATTTCAGCTATGTCTTGATACCGCTACCGTCTTTGATAACCGCTTTATTAAATATATATTTTTCTGATGGAACGTCAATAATATTATTTTAAATCCTAACAGAATAAAATAAGAAGAAGAATTGGCTCGATTTTTTCTATTTCGATTGCCCGTGATTTTGGATATTTCGGAAGGCCGAATACCACCGCTTTTAGAATTAAAAATAAAAAGTAGTTTTGATTTGGAGCTGACAGCCACTCGTACAAAAGATTTATCCTGTAGAAAAAATCTTTGAAATTTAATTTATAGAAAGAAATTTTTTTCACTTACAAAAATTAGCACAAACCAGGAACGTCAAAATATGTATATACCATCTTGTTATCCTTCCTCCTGATGAATACAACCAAGCACCATCCTAACGTGAATACTATGAGAAAATGCTAATTGCCACTGCCGCTGATACGCTCAGATAGGAGAAACTTCACAAATATTTGAAGGAAGAAGAGCATCTACTACCTCATTTTAGCGAAAAATTCCTAAATCATGAAAGTCGGCATGGAATCGGTATCGGTCATTGTACTTGCTAGAACAAAAGTTTTGATCGGTTTCGTGACTGGACTTCGAGAAATTGTTATTTTATCGGAAGGCAATATACATAAGTCGCGAGAGCACGGGAACGACATTAACTAAGAAAAATGAAGGAAAGGGGAGGAGAGGAAAACGATCAGAAAGAATTAAACGGAGGTGGAGAGAAAGTGGTTTGCGGGTGGGGGTGAGGAGGTTTGGATGGCGTTGCCGAGGTGATGATGATGGAGCGAGCAGAGCAAATATGCTGCGGTGTGTTGTGTTGCGTGATGGAGGAAAAGGAGGTGAAGATATGAGAAGGAGATTGTGTTTCGGGAGAGAGGCAAAAGAGAGAAGTTCCAGAATTATTGGGAGAAAATTATAGTGATTTCGGGCGGGTGATTTGTGCTGTTTTATAAGTTCTCGTGAACATCGGTTCTATTGGACACGTTGGCGGCCAAGCCTATTTCATTGGCTTCTTTCTGGAGCGAAAATGGAGAGGAATTTCATGCATAAAATAATTTGGATACGATCTTGAATGTATGATTCCGAGGTGAAGTGGAGGGAAATTTCCGTATTTGTGGTCAGCCGCATTTCAAAATAGTCCCCTCCAGCATAGGATAACGTGAAAAAACTACAAGAAGTCAAAGGAGTGTAATTCCAAATTAATATCAATTAAAATTTAAATCCATCTATGATTATTAATTGGCAACCTAAAAATCATCAGCAAAATACCGAGAAATTTGTTCAGAACGATCGCTGATTAAATTTCACAGCACTGATAGGAGTGTCAAGGCTCACTCACAAAGATCAATCTGATTAGCCGAACGCAGAGCTCCTTAAAGCATTTCCATGAGGAGCGAAGGGCTCATCCAGGAAAATACTTAAAGAATGGAAATTAAATTTTTCCATGAACTAAATTGAACGTTACCCAAACATACCAAAAATTAAAGGAAAGTAAATATGATATTCACCTTCAATACCTTCACTTGTCTGTGATAAAGTATTGATTAATTCGGTTTCTTTTCTAATTTGAAATGGTGTTCCTCCTACAGTGAATGAGTATTAATTTAGGCTTTTTCTAGCTGATTGATTTATGGTCTAACACCTATTTTCTTAAGTATCCACATCATTTATTTTTCTTACCTCTAAGTATAATGGATTATATATATAAGCACTTCTAAAGAAATCGTACAATTAAAAATTATTCGTTTAAAAACATTCGATTTCTCCTTATTTTATTAAGTGTTACATGATATGATAGTTCTCAAACATTTTTTAGGTTGATTGCTGCCGATATAAATGCAAAGTTCATTTCAGAAATGAATAAATACATTTCCGTTCGTCTCTTAAATCTTCATCGTCAACTCATCGATAATTGCCTCTTAAATTAAAGGTCTGCTTTAGAAGTCGTATTTTACTTCTTATCGATTAAGGAGTAACAATTACCACGCATATCCATCCAGCCAAAATACAGAGCACATTCTGAGTTAATTATAAACTTAGACGTCTCTAGAGTTAAATGGGCTTCGACTGCAAAAATCTTGGGCTCTTCCTCCTTCGATGGAAACAATTCTGTCGAGAGTTAAGAACTTTCATTCAAGTCTCGCATCTTCTCCCAGAAGGAGGATAAAGCACTTCTTTTATAAAATCGCATAAGTCATCTTTGTCTCAAGTTTTAAGGATTGCCGAATCCATCTTGAGACTGGGCGGATTTGCATATCCCGCCGTCACCCCTGCAATTTGATCGTCCGGACTAACAGCTTGTTTCAATCTCCCTCCACCACTCCATTCCCTCTGAGGTGCCCTCGCAACCTTCTTATAAGGAATCCATCGCTAACCCCGACTGCTAATTGGATTTCTAAATCCTCTCCCCCATCCCCTCGACCGTTTCCCGGCATGCCACTCGCTCTCACCGTCATCTTGCCACCTCGTTACGTCACTCCTCATCAAACACCCCCGCCCCCACCTCTCCTCCAGACCAGCTCGTTTCTCTTCGCACGCAAAGAGTACATCTCTCTCTCCGTTTATAATCTCTCTCTCTCTCTCTCTCTCTTGATTCACCCCCCCCCCCTCTCTTCCGCTTCCCTCCTCCACACGACCATCAAGCGGGGCTTCCACTCAGTTTGACAGTGGCGTTGCTAGGTAACGCCACCAAAGGGCTGGATATGATTGGTCGCCTCTTGAGAGGAGGGGTTGGGGTGTAGGTGGTGAGGAGAGGAGGGAGTTTTCTTCGCTTCGGCGGGCGAGGGTGCGTGCACAAGAACGCTTTTGCCTTATGTCGCGCAATGGCGGATGGCAGCAACGGTGGGAAGGAAGAAAGTGACTAGAGACGGAGTGATCGAGGTTCGACGGCGTTTGGGGCGGTAATCGAATAATGATTCGACTTCGGGGGTTCCATTGTTTTAGATTCCTGGTTGGTGCTCCCCAATTTATTACCGCACTCGGTGAACTCTCGATCTAAAGTTTTTGCGGAACCAAGACGTACCTCTTTATTAGCTCTAGATTCATGGAAGCGCGGAGTGAGATAGTTGATTCTGATAACTTGATTCATGCTTACTTGATAACTGTGACCGCAGTATTTCGATGTAAGACGCGAGTAAATGCTATAACTGAAAACAAGAACTCTCAGAAAAATTGAGGACCAAACGTATGTGCTTATCAAATTTGAGACGAAACCCCAAATTGAAAATCATACTCTTAGCGCAGGTATATTAAAAGTAAGGGTATATCCAAGGTAATACTATAATATGAATCTATAACTAAGAATTTCTTTTATACTTATTCCGGTAGAAAAATATTTCCCTTATTTCCCTCAGAAAAATATTTCAAGCGTTTTCGATTAGGAATTCAGTTATAAATTACACAGAACAAGATGTACCTGGCTATATTTATTCAGTATTTCCATTTAATAGTTTGTTTTTCTTTGTGGAAAGACTCAATGTGTACTGAAAATATAATTACCCTCGAATTAACAATGTACACTAAGAATGGCTTCTTTGAAGTATATAGGGATCTTTCTTGTACGCAAAGAACGGAAATTAACTGTTAGTGAAACATAAAATTCATTTCCGGTCAAGTTCAAGTTAAGACTTGCGTTTTTAACTTTTCACCTACCTTCCACCAAATCAGTCTGGATTACCAGAAAATTAAAGAGTGAGTTTCCATTTTAAATATTATTTAGAAAAAAGGAGCGGACGCAAGGGCTCCAGTAATTCGGTTGTAGAGCCGCCTTGCGAGCAACTCTCATGAACATATAATCTAAATGTATTCTAGATCAGGTATTCTATAGCTTACCCAATATAATATGGGATAAGACTATTATTGATGGCCAATGATTTCCTAAATTTAACATTTCAGTCGATGTTGAAATAAAGCGACATCACTTTTATGCCACTAATCCCCACTTTCGTGGACTATTTTGTTGCTTGTAATTTATCTAAGATGAATATCATCGAAAGGTGGTTTATACTGATCAAATTCATTATCAAAAGTTTTTACCATTTCAGTTTTACCATTTTCATTTTTATGGACATCTTATTTTGCACTGACCACAGCATCATTCTAATAAAAAATATAGTCGCAAAAATCAGTTTTTGATAAAGGCACTAATTTTCGAAATATTTGAATGATAAATTATGAAAACTATGCATGATAGGGAATGAAACCTATGTATAATAAAGTAATAACACCTCTTGGTTGTGGCATACGCAAGGAAAGAATGATATCTTACATAAGATAGCCAGCCAACCAATTTAGTTGAGAGATTAGAGGTACCTAACCTTAAAAAAAGCCACTTTATTCTGAAGTGTTTCATCAACTACTCCTTATACTGTGCGTCTTCCATAACTTTATCGATCGTTTAGTGCGTTTCCCACGCTGATTTCTTTGCTTCCTCTCCGCTCAGTCTGTCTCTAGACGACGTTACTCGATACCAAAGCATGGGCTCTGACCGCAACCGCCTCCGCCTATGACCTCGCGACATCCTCTTAATCAAAAGGAAAAACACGACAGGACGTTAAACACTTCAGGTCTCAATCGCTAACGTGCCGGCGGGAAAGATCATCACACTGCATCCAGGGGGTATTGAGGTAAACATATATCCATCTATTATAATTCATACTTAACAAAGAAACATTTTTCATCACATGTTTACCAAATGATGATTGCGAAAATCGTATGAAAATTATTCTATTCGTCGAGTTTGTAAAGTAATGAAAGTCATGTGACTGATTACTTTTGAGGATTAGTATTTGAATGCAAATGATTAAGAAAATTTTGGAAGCTTTAACTTAAACCTAGTAATTTATCAAGATATTTTCCGTAGATAGAAGGATTTCACATATAGGAGGCTATCACACGATAAAAGTAAGAAAAATATGTTAAGATTTTAAATAGTTGAAGTACAGAACAAGTTTGTACTGGTTTCAAGTTTGACGATCCATACTTGGTTTAAACTCATTTTTTTGCACTAGGCTATCTTAAATCCCAACATTTATACCACCAGCAAAAGTAGAAGTTATAAATATATTTCACATAACCACCGCGGGCTGTGATGAAAAAACATTTAATTTTCTAGCGCGAAATTTCCCAACCCATCTCTTATGCCCTATACCAATCCCAGTCCTCAGAACTCCTTTGCTATGCCATTTCCCCAACTCCACTTCCCCACCCCTAAATCCTCCACACTCATATCCCCACCCATTTCTAAAGCATGCTACCTATTCCCCTCCCCTCCCCAGCATCCCACAGGGATCCCTATCTTCACCAGGGCGACGCGAGACCCGGGGCGTACACATCATTATTCATCGCTTTTCTCCCACTCCCTCCCCTCCGCCGTCCCCTCCCCCTTCAGCCACCTCATTCGGAAGGCCTCAGGACACATCGCATACAATGCCCCCACCTCCACCCCCAAGTCCTTCCACACAACAATGCTCCGTTTCCCATCTCTTTCCCCCTCCTTCCTCCATATTTTCTCCCCATTCGTCTCTCCCATCCTCCGTGGAGCAGAGCACCTCGCCCATGTCCTATCCCGACTGGTGGGTGGCGTGGAGGTGTATGGAACATCGCCTCTTCTGTCCCTCTCACCTGACACGTTATTTTCGGCTTCTGTCCGGAACCTCCTCTCCTCACTTCCGACTTTCTTCTCCTTTTCTCTTTCTCCCCATTCCGCAGGGACCTTTTAGCGCCTCCGCCGATGTCTCTCTCGTGCCCTTATAATGCTCCTATCTCCCGTAGCATAAAACCCCGAGATCGCACACGTCGATTTTTGCGGGCATTATCGAGAAAAATCCAATTAATCGATCGGTTTATTGCCTCCACGATGAAAAGCACCTGCTCCGTTTTATCGCGAGTTCACAAATTTAACGCGCTGGATGATCCGGCTTCAGATATTGCTCCGTGAATAATAGTTTTCGGTTTAAAATTTTGAAGAACGTGTTTACCGGCGGGAACCGATGAAGGTGTACCGTATCTAACACGAAAATGGTTTGCTTAGCGAGATAAGGTCCACATTCTGCGCGTGAAATATTGGAACGTATTATGATATGAAAGTTTATGGGAACTTCTTTTATGATTGCATTCAATGATTCCGTCGGTTATCATAGTCAACGTATTTTTACGTCGAAAATATCACGACGTAACATAACTTACAGTCTCAGAACATCTAAGTTTATTAAAATAAATGAATTAAATTTTTATGCATATTTATACAAGGGGAATAGAATAGAATGTATTCAACATTTAATGCCCTAAAAGATAAGTATTTAGTTTAGGCCCTACCGCGGCACAACTTTTGTGAAACGTAAAGGAATGGGTATGCAAAATGCGTGTTAAATAACAGATTTGAATCAAATCACAATAGAATAAAAGGAGTTCTAAATGAGAAATGAATTACTTCTTCAGTTGAAGTTTTCGTAGTTTCTGAACAAAATTGTATTTTATACGGTTTACGATACTTTAGGAATTCTGCACATAAATCATAAGTTTGGTTTCATCATGAAATTTCTCCGTAGAGTTTTCAATTTCAAAAGTTATTGTTAGCCTATATTCGTTGTGCAGTACATTCTGTAAACATATGAAGTCACTATGCATTAACCACGTGCTTCATATATGTATGACCCCCTCTTTGACATCCAGTCACTCATAATGGAGGAATGCTTTTTAATGCAAAAAAGTCTAAAACCCTACTTCTTCCTCTTAGTAAGTAAACCAAATTTAATTTTTTGGTCATAAGGCCTCAATTTCAAGTTCATGACACTGGCATCGCATGCCAGAAGCTATAAACATCCAATCACGTCCTCATCTTGTTTTCAAAGACATTAAAGAACTTGCACACTAAACATTTCTTGAGCGTAATAGAAATACTTCATCGAGCAAATTGGGATATTGTGGCATAGTTGGAAATCACCATCCCACGTATATGAGGAAAAAATTAATATACCGTATGAATATCTGAAACTCTGAGAAGCAAATTATATCTTTTAAAAAGTGAAGCAAAAAAATTGCTGATTTTCTTCATTCCAACCCATTCGCTCCTCCATAAGAAACTCCGTCTTTGAACCATAATAAAACACTCCTCCCAGTTAGGCCGAGATCAGCTGAAGAGAGATGGAAAGAGAGCTATTGGCGGGGTGGGGCAGAGATAACACCGCCTCCGGGGCGTGGGCGGCGGAGGTGGAAGAGAGAGCGGACTTGGATCTGTACGAGAAGGAGCCTGGGGGTAAGAAGGCGCCACACTACACTTATAGGGACCGGTAGTGGACCCGACACTCTCCCTCCCCTCTCTTCTTGTTGCTTAACCCAGATGAACAACTAAGGCCTAAGGGGAGCTGGAGAAATAAGAGCGCGTAACACACTCCTGAGATGGGAACCGAGGTCGAAGATGCAATGATGTGGACAAGATGCAATCTCTCGTGTAACCAAAAAGGAGGAAATGAATAAATACGTAATGAATGCACTGTAATGAATATATGGGAGATCGAAAGACAAAAAGGTACAATAGTAGAGAAAGAGGGAAGTGAAAGTGAAGATTGGAAGAATTAGTTAAAGAAGAAATATTATTAAAGCATGTGACAGAAGAGTAATTTTTGCTACAAATGATTTAAAGTAATACCGTTCAACATGATTTTAAAACGTAATTTCTCAAAGGAAAATCGCTTAATATTACCAATGTCATTTCAAGTAAACGCGAAAAATTTCCAATTTTTTTTCATTAAAACAATACAGTTCTAAACGGCAGTATGATGATTATTTGACAGTTGAATGTATCAACATTCAATTGACCGATAGTTATTTATTTTAATGCAATAGATATGAACTGAAAATGTTTTCATCATCCACTTTATTAATTCCAGGGGAAACTATTACGCAGAAGTATGCGCTATCCTTCTTCTTCAACAGTTCGTACATTTTAAAACCCTCATATACCTCGAGTGGTCACAAGGTTTGATTTTTTGACCACTGATATTTTTTTCGTGATGGACCTGCCAAATAACATCATATATTGTAAACAGTTTCTTACACCGATAATGTACAACTATTCTGCCACTGCCATGAAAACGGCCTTGATGATACAACACAGAAAAAATACACATGTATATCATATTATACACAAATATCAAGAATTACGAGTATTTTATGCCTATTAGTCCGAATATTAAAGCCATTATTATGCTCAAACATTGATCTCCTCGATACCAATACTGTCTAATGAAACAGAAGTTTTGAACAGTCCAAACACTTGGAGGAAAAGGAATTCACAGTCAAAATATATCTACGTAGACTTGTCAAAATATTCCATAAATTCTTATCCAAAAAAAATATTCATCCACAAAGTTTCGTCATTATCTAGAAAGTGCGAGATTTTGTAAATAAATATTATTTGTATCCTATTAAATAAAATTTAAATGGATGTGTGGGTCAACCGTTTTGGAAGAAATTGGTCTTAAAAATATATTTCTTTTAATATACGATTATTTTAAAGATGTTTATATAAAAATATTTATTTTTATTTAATCATTCTTTATCAAAGAGAAAAATTCGTACCTAAATTTCATTTTATTGTCTACTTTGTGTTACCTATTCTGTTTCCTGGATTTCTTTCTTCAATTGAGCTTTTGATTGTCAAATACGTAAGTTTTTCGATAATGGCAGCTTTGTATGCATATCCTCTCCAATTAATAAACATGTAATTGAGTAAAACTCGTTTTAATATATAGATTCTATTATACTCTTCCTGATAGAGATTGAAGTAGGTTTTCAGAATTCTGTGAGAAAAGTACAACTAAATGCCACAGAAGACCCTTGATTGACACTTTTCATAGCTTTGAATAAAGACGATGATGAATGCCATTATTCTGCATAACTCATATATCATTATCTTTCTCATTATCATAAATTGATTTAATGAATCATTAGTGATGAAAATACTGAATCAAATATAATAAATACTAAATCAAACGAAAGATACATTTTTCTCTATCCTGTACCAAAATATAAATGAAAGATATTCCATTAAGATAATAATAAATAGTATAAATCAAGTTATGATAGTAGAACTATGGTTGATAAGATATTGTTTTGATTTCAATGGTCTTGGTTAAGAATTTCCTTTCATACTAAATTTCAGTCTTTGAGTACCTACAGAGCCTAATTACGTTCCTGACCCCTTATGGATTAACATATCAAAACTTTACACAAATAAAATTCGCGAAATTTATTGTAAATGAGGATTAAACTCACAATAAATTGCTATAAATGTGTTAGTAGTTCTCTCTAAATAATTACGTTGTGATCATACATAGGAAAAATTGAAAACAGAGAATTTGAATTATGATGAACTCAGAATATGTTTAACATAAGACGATGCTTTTAAATAAAATACCTATTATAAGTTTCTAAATTGAAATAATGGTAATATTATGGAATCAATTGAATAATTGATAATTCACAAATACGGGCATAAAATTCTATCATAAAGAAATTGTTTGAAGTTCTCTTTAATCTAATAATCTTATTTTGCAGAAATAGCAACATGTTAGCATCTCTTGGAATATTTTATGTTTAGAGCATAAAATTTATTAAAGGTCGCGAGAAAGATTAAAGTTCAGTTATCGAGAGGAAATGAAAATTCCTCAATGAGGAATGATAGATGTTTTTCAACAAAACAATTATCTATACCAAGGTATTCCCAACAAAATTTGATCCCTCCCATAAGGTTTATCAAAAAATTCCGAAAACTCATCAAATATATATCAAAGGGCATTGTTTTGAGATTAGTTCTGGAGGAAATCTTGTTAATATATAAGTGGCTACCCCATATTAATCCGACCTGTGCCCCGTGTTTCTCGCGTACATTTTACATACAATAGTGATTTATCAAGAAGCACGTAGCCCTCTTCTTCGGCGACCTTGGAAAGACAGCACAACCAAAATGGAAAGCTGTGCGGGAAATGAGGTTGTACGGGATGCACGACTAATTTCGAAGGAACGAAAGATGATCGAGAGCCGAGAACAAAAGGAGGGAATAAAGAGAGCAAAGGAGAGAGGAGGAAATTGGATAGAAGAAGCGGAAGGGCTCATGTTTAATTTATGAAGGAAGACTCGACGGGCGGAGTCGACGTTTTCTACGCTACCTCCACTCTCAATTCCATCTATCCCACATTTCCAATCTTTCCCTTCTTTTTCTATAGCTTTTCTCCCTGACATGCATCTCTATACTTGCAAATTCAGAGATATACTAGCTAAAACCTTTAACCATACATGAGTATCGAAGGAATCGTACCAGTCAATATCCATATCGTATTAAGTCGTCGTTGTACGTTATATGGTCCTGGTTGCGGAGGAATTTTCAGGCTAGTCGTGCGTCATCGGGTTCACGGGTTCGAATCCTGCCGTCGAAAGATACGTTTGTGTCGTTGTGGATTGATTGGAGGAGATGACTTTAAAAGAATAAGAATCCGTCTGATATATATATGGAACAGAGACATCATTCAGTATTTAGGGGTAACATGGCAACGAGAGGCTCAGAATAGAGATAATTGGAAAGCGCTTGGAGAGGCCTACATCCGACGTCGGATTGAAAATGGCTGATGATGATGATGATGATATATATATATATACACGCACACACACAGTTGCATATTGCGTGTTACTTCTTTTTTCTTTTCCTAAGTGGAAATATGCCTTTATCATTTTTCATTCATCTCATTGAAGGATCACAACGTATTTTTTAACCTTTCTCATGAAACTAATGCTGAAATAATATTAGATATATTTCAGAAAATTTAACACATTCGTCTTCTTTTTATTTTTACGTAAAAGAATGATACTTGAAGAATATTACAGATATAGAGAAGAATATTAAAACCATTTTTTTATTATTAATAAAATGTATTTTCTTTGCGGATAATCTTTGGTTAGTTTTTCGCTACCAAGAACTTTAGATATTTGGCATTCATACAAGGATACAATTCATACAATAATTTTATTAGGTAATTATAAATCTGTTTGCATTTAAGTACATTGTATTTATCTCGTTTTTTTATCTCAAAGGTTTTTTCTAAGCCAAAAGATACATTGAAATGAATGAAAATCTTATTGAGAAAACAAGAAAATCATCAATTACGAGTTTACCTCTTTCTATTATACTCAATATCAACTCTTTCACAGCTATTTAGTATCTGGTGGCAGCATTTTATGAAATTAAGGGAAACCTTATTGAAAACCTTTGCGTTTTTCACCTAACTATTCGATATACAAAGGAGTTGTTTAGGATTTTTTCAGGATAACTGATGTCTCAAAAAAGCTTCAATAACGGCATTAGAAAAAAGTCCATCTTCGCAATATCATCTTTTTCTTTAGACTCATAATTGTAGTTTTCTATCCTCTAATTTGAAACACGAAGTCGTATTTATCTCTATGTTTATTTCGTTATATTACCCAGATTTTATAGTATGTCAGCCAATATTCTCTCCTATTTTCTATTTTATGGATTTTTAAATGCTTTCTCCTCAACCTACATCACATTCTCCATTTACATATATATATACTTCTTTTACTTCCCTTCACTCTTTCTCTATCCTACGCTAGCATTTCCGCTCGCGTCTCTCCCCCTTAAATACATATTGCCTTTATTTCCCACCTGCTCACGCTTTTCAATATGCATTCTTACCTTATATCTATTCATCAACATCGCCTCCTGTTAGTCTCATGATCTCCTTTAAACGGACGCGAGCTTCAACAATGAAGGGGTAATCAATTAAACGATCGCGAACTATCCTTCACTACGCCCATTGGTTTTATCTAGTATAAACTTTTAACACGGAAGTCTGTCCAAGCATCTGCCGTTTCTGAAGGCGTCCGTTTGTTTTATATTTATAATTGCGCATAATTTCAGGGTTACGAGCGGCGGTGGCGAAGAATTCGGGGCAATAAAGGATCGAAATAGTTCGACGTATTCTTTCTCCTTGGGGGAAGGAAGGGTTATCTGTGATCTGGGCGCTGGGAGGTCAGCATGCTTACTTCAACGTGGGCGACTTCTAAGGATTGCGCTGATATTATATTTTGATTCCAAACTTTGAAAGGCTGTAGTATATTATTGGTATACTCGTTTGTAATAAAATAAACTCCTGAAATACCGAGATCGCAATTGACGGGATATGTACAATACTCAATTTCTTAACGCAAGTAGTAGCTGTGAGGTGTTTTTTTCTGATTCACAATGTCCACAATCTGGACGATGTAATTGTTTCCCTCATTTATTACACTAAAACGCAATATGTAAACATGAATTTGAACTCAAAGGTAATCAGAATTGAAAATATCCCGATCGACATGATCCCGCGGTTTTAAATGCCCGCGTACATCTTCGCTGATGAATCTACCACTAGTAAGGATTACAACATGAGGTATACAGTTATAGCTTACATTCACAGGAAGGAATTACGTATTACAGTTCAATATTATAATTATTTTCATATGTAGTTGGCCCAATCGTGTGGTTTGACGCGATTACAGCCTTCGATACTCGTTCTTAAGGAGAAACAAACACTTTCACCATAGAATGATCTTTTTCCATCCGTTTAAAACAAAGGTAACTATGATATCTGTTTAGTTACGTTGTCTTCTTTTTGTACTAGCGGTTCTTAAACAAGGTTGTATATGAATTAGGGCTATTCATTAAGCAAACACAACTTTCATGAGAGGAAATAGAGGACTATTTCAAGGAGGAATTCTCTCACGATCTTTAGAGATGCCCAATGAATAAAAGCCCTCGGACAGCTAACCTGGTGAGGAATGTAGCTCTACGTTCCCATCGAACGCAAGATTAATTGCCTCACCTTTTTTTTCCTCTCGCCTTCCGAAAGACGCGTATGGTAATTATAAAAGGAAGCATGAGACAGCATGGCGATGCTGGAGTGTTAAAAAAGCGAAAGCTGCGACATTGGTAATTAGGAATAAAATAACAAAGGAGAATCAAGATGAAAGGGTTAAAGGAAAAAAAGGCTTCGACCAGCGGAAACAGCATAATGGTCGGTGATCAAGATATATACGTTAGCTATTGGAATACGAAAGTAAGAGATAGTTTAAGTTTAAAATGGCTCTAAATTATCAGATAATGGGAGATCATACCTTAGGGAAATGATATTAATTTTTATAGTCTTAAAAAACAATTGCACGCGATAACCAATATCTCATTAAGATCACATTACAAAGAAATGCGGAAGACTTTATCATATCTGTTGTTAATATTTTCCTCGGCCTAAATAAAAATTGGATGTCAGGGCTGTAATATTTCCCTTTGCAAGAGTGACCAAGAGAAGAGAAGGAAAATCAGTTAAAAATCAAAATAAGCAAATAAACAGAATCATCATTTCCAAATTTTCCGTGATTGTTTTAAAAAATCTGTAATTATATTTTCCTGTCTTATTTTTATATTCCTTATAAACATATAATTATAAGTTTTATATTCCTCAAAAATATCGCTTCGCAAAATTGATGATACATTTTCAGCATTAAAAATTATTATATTTACTCTGCTTTAGCTGAAGAAGAATCAAGAAAATTAGATTGAATTAGAGTTGAATATGCAATCGTTCCTTACTCTTAGGATTACAAGATCAAAAATCGTTCGAAATATAAGCGTAATGCACGGCACAAGGTTGCTTAAGCCTTTATCGGAGAAAAATAGAACGTTAGCTTACGTAGATAAGTTGCAAATTTTCGTTGGTTATCGTTAACATTTCCTCTTTCATTCTTTTTTTTTATGATATAATCGACTACCTTAGCCTTCACGTCGTGGAACCTGAGCTATATCGTTCATCCTGAAAGGAAAAGCACCCAGTATTCCGGAATAATTTGTGTTTTTCCTTTCATGATGAACAATTCTCTTTTTTACTTTATTATCCATCTAATTTTAACTGTTCCCTCATTCACAAAACGAAAATAAATAAAGTGAAATTCCTCAAATGTCTCTTTTAGTGCCTCTTTTAGTAATAACTTTATTGGTCTATGGAGAAAATAATGTTATATTTTTAGAATATCTTACCCTTGAAATAACCAAAAACACTTCAGACGCCTGGAAAAAAAATTGAGTTCATCAGTTTTCCGACCTTCTGTAAATACGAGTCATCTCCATCGTCATAATCCCTCAACACATTAAATAGGTTCTCCATCGAGCGCGTTCTTTGACATGCGCATCTACACGCTGTAGACTCCGTCATCCATTTCAGCCCAACTTCATTTCCTCTTCTCAACTTTGACTCTCTTTCGAACATGGCGACTGTCAAATGGGACACCGCCCCTTCTTACCCCTCCTACTTAATTACGGGTCACTCACTCCCACGCCCCCTGTGTTCCTCCGCCGCCGTCATCGACACGCCCCTTGAGCCTCCACCGCGCCCCCGTCCGCAGGCTAAACACTATTCACGAGCACCTGGTGTGAACCACACGACGGACTGAGTCTTCGAAATCCTCCGATTCCTCTGGGCACGCCGATCCAGGAATTTATGAATGTGTAGCTCTTGTACGCGCACAATCCAATAAATAAAATATCCCAAATGTCGAACGTGTATTTATGCCCATTGAATAAAATTAGGGATGTAGCCTCCAGAGAAGTAACCTTAGATATTATTCCTGCTTGGTTTGAATGCAGAAACCTTTTCTTCATTCGATAATGATAGGATTAAATTCGATTGTTTCTCAAATTGGTAGATGAAGAAAATAATTTTTTATACAAGAGGCTGAATTAATAACACCTGAAAAAATGAAACAGAGGAGCTGGGCATTAATCTTTGTAGATCTTTCAGCCAACTTTCGCAACTATGTTTGCCTAGATCTGGCGGATGTGAATGAAAACAAGTGTTCCACAATTTTTTTTTCTATTCCTACATAATCGCCTATCGGCAAGGCCATCAGGCCCTTAAGTTAGTTTTCTCTTAGATATTCAGCTATGTGTTTCCAAAATCTCTGCCTCGTGATTTTATTATACTTTATACGATTGAGATCACCACTAAAAATATACACGAATGGATTATTTACGTGCATCTGCAAAAATAATCTGTTGTCAACCTTTCTGGTAAAAGAAAATTATAAATTATAAACATTCGCTCTTCGAGAGATAACGTACAAGTAGGCATCCCATAATTCATTAATTACTGTATCCTTTAACGATGTAATGATTACGGCAATTTTATGAGGAATCCATGCAATTTTGCGGTAGCGGAATTTTCTCAAAGAAATAAGATACCGATCTCACTATCATTATTAGGAAAATAACCAAAGATCCTTAATTCGGAAAATACAATATTCTAGATTAAGGAAAACACGCAAAATTTTGACTATCGTCAAACAAAAGAACTAACATATCTACGTCGATGATCTATGCGTATTTGGTTTATACAACAGTCGAGATATAGTCCGGGCAATCACAAAAGCACTGGGACTAATTTTGAGTTCGCCTGACAATAGATAAGTCGATTTCCGAAGCAGGTGAAGACCATCCGACAACAGTGGCACCTGTACTCCAATCGCTATAGAACGGAGCTGTAATCGGAGTGACGGGAATGGATGGAGTAATACGATTGCAATCTGCATAACTGGAATTAGAGTTGCCTCCATGCGGCAGGCGAAGAGATGGAAGAAGCAGAATGATGCAGCAGGAGTAGTGATACTACAAAGGGAATGTATAGGTGGAATACATCAGTGACGATTTTAAGGGATAACAAAATGTGGAGAGAGAAGGAAATTAAAACAATTTTCATTAGTCTAAACCTCTTCCTGCTTTTATAAGATTAGAGATAAACGAAGTGTAGTAGAATAAGAACATTTAAGTCGTTTTCTATTGCCTTTGGAGCAGTTATCAGTAGTTTAGAATAAATTTTTTTACTTTCAAGATATATAGAGCATCGCTTCGACTGATGAGAATGGCTTAAAAGTAAAGCTTACTTTTTTGTATATACTTAGGGATCCCGCGGTTTTAAATGCCCGCGTACATCTTCGCTGATGAATCTACCACTAGTAAGGATTACAACATGAGGTATAC
The DNA here is from genome assembly GCA_000376725.2 of Ladona fulva. Lineage (NCBI taxonomy): Eukaryota > Metazoa > Arthropoda > Insecta > Odonata > Libellulidae > Ladona > Ladona fulva. Next base: position 444,033 of record KZ308514.1, read on the forward strand.
AGTTATAGCTTACATTCACAGGAAGGAATTACGTATTACAGTTCAATATTATAATTATTTTCATATGTAGTTGGCCCANCTTAAAAGTAAAGCTTACTTTTTTGTATATACTTAGGGAAACTTAAAGTTAAGGTATGGAACTGTTAGGATAGAATTCGTACCGTTTAATTCCGTAAGAATTACCTGTCCTAGTAAAAGATAAGAAGAAATCGCGGATAATTTATTCACGTAATTTCACTTTTGTCTACGATTAAACCGTAGACAAAAGTAAACCTCTATCGAAAGTTAGGGTCAGAGTCTATTTTTAATGATTAAGGACAGTTTAAATTCTTCACAATATTAGTTTCGAATTTTATACTTAAAATTATATATGATCCCTCATATTACGAGCTTAATTAATTTCAATTCAAAGTTTGCGGTTCGCAAAGTCTGTCCATCGAAAGTCGTTTAAGGGACTCATTCTTTCCGCGAACGATACGTGATAACAATAAGCTGAAAAGGTTACTCAGAGGTAACTTTGTTTACACCCCCTGCCACACGCCGAAAGGCGGTTTGCAGGGTGTTTTGTATAGATATGGATATATAGCGGTTCGGAATTCGAGATAACACCTTTCTGGAATGTTCTTAGATTACGCTGAAAATGTTATCGTGGAAAGACCACGAGAAAATAATTTCATTTGAGATCTGATTGAACAAAAAAATAATAGTAAATGAATTAGTGGAAAAAATGCATGGGGAGAGACGTGATCAAATCAATAGCTTTCAGTACTGGAAAAATAATGGTCTTAAAAAACAGAAATGGCTGGTATCAGCGGTAGGCTTCGAATTTCACTATAAATTGAGCTTGCTAAATACAGATACTGCGAAAAAAATCTTGGACAAAATTGCACGAGGAAATGTCAAGTCATCATTCAGATTTAGCTATGTGAGAGGGCGAATTATTTAGTGTTTCTTCGTCATGACAAATATTTGCGTAGCCTTTATCCAAACTGTCGAGAGAGGCGGATGAAAGGAAACAAGGGACGTGCAAAAACATGGGAGACGAAGAGTTGGGCAGAAAATAAAGAAGTGGAGAGAATGGAGTTGTCTGAAGACGCTGGTCATCAACGTACAGTCTTACAAGAAGTAACTTCCCATCCCCACATCACGGCAACGGGAGACATCAACACGCAGGGAAGTCGATACACCCCATATAGGCGCTCCTTCGAGATCTCCCTTTCCCTCCCACTCACACTTCTCGGAAGGTACACACCCAAAGCTCATTTGCCTATTCCCGCCCCAAAACACTTCCTCCGGGCCTCCTGTTGACCGTGGTAACGAAGACTGGAAAAAGTAACAAACAGACCGATCCGAAATATTTCCATAAAGACGCCCGCGGCATAACTCCACGGCAAGAAGAAGGGGAGAGGACGTAATAGGAACGAAAAAATTACAAGGACCGGCAAAAGAAATGGTTGTTCCGACAAGTTAAGAGAGTTTTTCTACCAATATAAGATGGCCATTTCGATTATCATTCCCAGGAATCGGGAATGGGGAGGAGGTTTGAATGTAAATCAATTCATCAATCAATTTAGCGTCCGGTGCCATCATACTGACCAAATAACGGCGGTATTAAACCCGACGTTAATGGCAATTGGCTGTGTTATTGCTCTGTTTAGTATGTGGGAGAGCATAGCATTAAGACAAAAATGCCCAGTGATTATGAGATTTCTAGTAAAAGACTCATTCGTCAAGAACGAGAGCGTGAAATAAGAAGAGTATTAAGAAAAAAAATCATCACTGGATGAAACTGGGAGAGTTGATTTTTTATGAGACCTCCATACATTAAACAAAATGAAATGAAAAATGATTCTCTTGAAGTTACATTCCTTCGTATGTGAAATACATTTAAAATTTCAACTAAGAAATAATTCACTCAACTGAAAAATAATTTAGGTGTATTCCAGATAATCTTTTTTGAAAGATTATCACCAATAAAATTTTCTATACTTTTTCTGTATTGTACGTTGTAACTCATCGTAAACTAAAGTTGTGAAAATCGGTTAGTACCAAAGCTAAGAATCCTTAGAAGAAGTATGATTTCCTAAGACATTATATGTGCCTCCGTATTTCCGGATATTTATTTAGCCAAGCCAATATGATTGGTTTGCAAACATACCTTCTTTACTCTGGTTTACTTTTCCGCGGTAAATATATTTTTGATCTGCGAGATTCCACCGTATTTCTTACTGTTTCCGATGAATATGTAATAACCGTATGACCATAAATCCTAAATTCATCGTAAACCAACGCTCTAATATACGGTTGAAGAAAATGGGGTCAAATTAAATAAAACGTTTCTGAAAAAAATACAAAGGATGTCAACAATATGCAATCGATCGAATGGCTGTTTTCACATTTCCAAAATGGAGTGAATGGTTTACTAATCTAGTAGATATTCATCGTAATTTTAGCGATAGATCACGTGACGTTATAATAACTTCCGCTCAAAAAAAACAGCACCTGTTGTGGATTCGTATTTACAATTTCTAATACGTTCTTCCCCTTGACTAACATGGACAGCACTGGTGGAGGGTTCACGGCGAATAAAAAACACAATAGCCAACCAATAGGGGAAAGATAAAACCTTGCATAATCATAACAGTTTTGGATACCGATGAAGAAATTTGATAGGCGGCAATAAAAAAATAAGGAACGCTATTGAAGTAGCTGAAGACCCACCCGCCTTATCTCTCACTCGAATCGGCCAGTTTCCCATTAATGGGTCATCACAGGACTTGAATATCATCCCTTATTCCAACCCTATAACACCCCCTCACACTCCACGACCTTCCCCCCCCAAAACACCTTCCATCCGATGTCCATTAATTATTCCACTTCACCAGCGCTTCCTCACGGGATTCGTTTTAATTAGCCGGGCGCTTGCGCAGAAAACGAACCGTCACTCAAGGATGTTGGCGAAGCGGGGATCGCGAGCACCCGCTCGAGAAAAAGAACCCCGATGGAACTCCGGCACCCCAGCGCTAAGGCGGCGATCGCGGAATGGAGAGCAGCAACACCTGCGCTCCCAGAAAGAGACTGGAAGTGGAAAGAGAGCAGAAGAGGGATTAAGAAGGGAGTTCGTCAAGGCGAGGGATTCGGGAGCAGGGAGATTGGAGATTTCGAGGTTATCTCTAATTTTCTTTTAGAAATGGAATGACAACGAAGGAAGGCCTCCTCGACGCCCCGCCGACCGGTAGGAGGGTCAATGCTACCAATTTTGTTTTTTTTTTTCTTTTCTCGACGAATTAGTAAATGTTCACTGGAAAAGTAACCTACAGCGGATGACGGGAAGTCTCAAGGGAAATTCTATGATTCGATGAAACTGCTGCTATTGCGAAATTCCTGAAGACCCATCCAAAATACAAATCGAAATCGAATCGAGGTCGAAAATTTAGATCAGTTGATAAATTTAAAAGTATTTTGTAGCGTAGTATAAATAACTTACATTATATTATGTGAAGAATTCGTTTTCAAAGGGACCAGTACTTCGCTATTTCGTGGGCATTGTTTCACCGAAAAGATAAAAATAAACAAAATTTAAAATATTGAATTCGATAATTCTACCATTTTCCTCCATGTTGAATTATTTGCCCAATTCTTTCATAATTGTTTGCAGATTCGTGGTACTCTTTTGAGCCGGATTATCAAAGTTTAAATTTGAATTTGAAAGGATTAAAAAGATGGCACGATATTTATTCCTCCAGGATTGATTAAACTTAAGGTAAAAATTGGATTAACGTACATTGAAAGTGAGATTCATTGGACCTCAGAATGTTATTAAATATGTATTTCGTTTTCAGCAAACCTGGTAACCGTTGCCACCTGGTCCACCAACCAAATATATTAAATAAATAAATAATAACGGCCAGATAGAGTTGATTTTATTAATAATCAAGAAGGTAGCTATTGTTGCAAGTTAACTGTACTAATTACCAAACATGTATAATTAAGCTTTCTTTATATTATAATATTAACAAAATTTCATTATATAAGATACCGAAATGTATTACGATTGTCTTCGATTATTCGAACTATTCCAGGGCAAAGGTATCTTAGGAGAGGAGAGTGAGATAAATGATTTACGAATTGATGTGTGTAATTGAACAGAAATTATGGAATCCGGTTGTTCTCGCCTCTTCCTGAACCGCACAAAAAATCCGCTCCTTTTATGAGAGAGAAATTATTTTTGGCTTTCAAGGAAGCGCAAAGTTATTTTTTGAAGCGAAAATTCTCTCCTCCTTCCTCTATTTAGCTTCGTAATCAGCGAATTGAGATTTACGGCCACTTAAAATCGAGCTCCACGGGGGATTACTATCTTCATCGCGATTGCGGCGATAATGAATAATTACGAACTATTATTTGCGGTGTATGCCGTCCGTGACCTAGGAGGCACGAGAATCACGCGAGCCTCAAAAATCTCGAGGAAGAGAGGGAGAGAGCTGGAGAAAGGCGATAAATTTCGTGATACCGATAAAAGAAACGCTTCTCATTTAGAAGCATTAAGGCGTCAGGTTCGCTCGCGGAATGTTTGGATGGAATTTATTTGCGCAAACGACATCGCCTCAAAGCATGCGATTCCACCGGAATGCAAGTTCAATGATTAATGAGGGTTACAGTTACCTTTTCCCTTACGAATTACTCATATTCACTTTAGGAAGCTGATTCTGTACCACCACCAGCGGCTATGAAATTCTAAATAGAAGATCCCAAAACCAATGCCACCTTAAAACTCACTGGTGTTTATGAGCTGATGTAATTAATTACTTGACAGCTTCCGTTTACGGAATCAATTACGATATTATTTCACTGCTAAACTTCTCGGTATTATTATTTATAATTTGCGTTTCCTTTCTGCTTGTGAATGTAAATTTGTAATGGAAATTGGAAGAATACCGCGACTGAATCTTCCGGTTAAGGGTGTTATTTCAACTTTTTTCATTCTCAAATAACGATAATGGATAATAAGTAAAGCTTTGATAGATTACTCGTATATTAACGCTCTTATACGAACATCTAAAACTACAAAGTGAAACGAATATTCTGATTGCTCCTTATACACGTGAGTTTGGTATATTTCATTGCAGTTTTGATGAGTAGTTTTAGGATTTGAAAACTTAATAGGGACTTTGCTTTGACTGGCGGATATAATCCTGAAACGAATTATTTTTATACCGAAACACCAAAGTAAATACTCGAAGTTGAGCTAGAAAAGTCGATAAACATTAAAAAGGAATTAACAACTTTGAGGCCGTTGATGGTAATCGTGGTTCAAAGTATCTAAACTGTAAAATGAATTAATAACACTTAAAAAGATGAAATCGTTGATGCAAGTTATAGAGAATATTTTGATAGTGCTCCTTCTGAAGGCCGAGAAAAACTAATAATAATTGAAATTCCCTCCGTCAAAGCGGAAAGATCGATTGTTTTCCTTCTGTTTTTCTGGAATCCACTATTCATTCCTCACTCCAACCTCTCCCCCTTCTTCGATCCTAACCCTTTTCTTATCGCTATTCCACATCGAGCCGTCGCTCTGCCATCGATCATCAACCTCCACACAACGAGGAATTAAGGAAGACAAATGACTCCCTATTGTTCAATCTTATTTTTCGGCAAAAAATGAAGAACTGCCGATCTCTCGCGTGCATTTTTTCCGAGGCTGTTATCTAAGCAGAATACGTTACAGTTTTACGGGCCTCGAATAAAAATTCTAAATGCTATAGATAAATCCTCGAAAGTCGAAAAGAAAACTAATTATAAAACACTACGGTTTTAGAAAAAATAATACTTTGAGCTAAGATATTTATAATGGTGGACTGCAACTATGATACGAAGCTCTCATAATTACATGGAACAACTTCTGGTAAGGAGATATTTTAGGGATGAAAAGACAAGGAATTTTATTCCTAGTTAATTACCCTCTTAAAATGAGAATCTGTGTATTTCTAAGGCATGAAGGAGCAGCATGGATAGGCTCATACAGTGAATAACAGAAAGTTCCCTAATAATCTAGTTAGTCTACCAAGTCAAAATTACTTGATCGATGCAAATATCAACAAAACATCGTGATCGAACAGGTATCATTCCACTAATTTACGAAGTTTCTGGAGAAACCAGAAGGATGGCATCATTAGTTTACTCTAAAAAGCTATAAGAAGATGAAATCTTATCAGCTTGAAGTACAGCGATGCCTGGGTTGAAGATAAGCACTGCCAAAATGCTACTGCATTCATTCATAAATAAGCAAGAAAGAGGCTGATTTTCGTCTGCTACTCTTATAATCCGAATAGGTACCCTTTTTCTGTTAATTTTCTTTATATCTTAAAGGGATTGTAAAGCTGATGATTTACTCGATGTATCTTTAAATATTCCCAATTATGTCAGTTATGGATGAATAAAATTCATGTATCATTTTGATCTCTTTAATGGCTCAAATAATAAGAATATGTGTGTAGTAATGCGTACTTAAGACTCAGGTAAACTTCTTTAGAACAATGTATTTTTTCAATTTTTCTAGAATATAATTTAAGATATCGTTTTTATTCAACAAAAGATTCTTAAAATTTGATTTATTCGGAATGAAAAGTGGCGTTGTACTTTTTCCATAACAATTTCTTTTTGGAAAACACGATGATCAACTTCTCATCAACTGATGAATTCATCATATGATGACGATCAATCATTGAAACATGGTCATGCTTTTCATTAAAGTAATTTTTCATTCAAAACAAATGAACCGCTTACTGTCTGCTTATTTGCACTTGGTAATGGCCCGGAAAAAGTAATCTGAAACCCTGAACTCGGAGAAAAATGCTTCCACGGAGTTTCCGGTTAAAAATGCACCAGTTGGCAACCCTAGGCTGATCCATTTTTCGGTCATCTGCGATTTTATTTTCTACTGCTAAATTATCGAATTAATAAAATAATTGGGAAAAAATCGTTATCATCAAAGCCTCAAACCGGAACCGAATCGAAAACTGAAACTGAAAAAAAAAACTATTTTTGCCAGAGTGAAAACTGAATCATAACCAAAAATGTATCAATTCATGAACGCAAACAGAAATCGGAAACAGTTATTTTTCCGTTCCGATTTCCTGCTTCCAAAAATGCAAATTTTTTCTTAAGAGTAATTGAAGACTTGTGTAACGACTTGCTAATAACTATTTCTTAACAATTATTAAGAATTTTATTTTAAAATTTAGAGCAAAGTAATTTAAAAGAAAGAGTTAGAAATAATAAAGCAATAATTAGAAGGATATAAATGTTATGGTGGGAGTGGAAAAGAACGGTACGAATCGGATCGACGGTAGCAAAAGAGAAAAACCAGAAATGAACCGAAAATTGTTTTCTCGTTGAATCGTATCGAAATAGGAGCGGAAAATAAACGAAAAACTGAATGTTTTGATGCACCGGTTAGCTATACTCTAAAAACAGTGGAGCCATTCTCTGCTAGCCGAAGAATCTTTTAGCTAGAATATCACCACATTCTTTATCATTGAGCGCTATATTTAACGAATTCCTCGCCGCATCTGCTCATGATTAACATGCTCTTCTAAATCTATGATGTTGGCATTCAGAAATAACGTCATTCCTAGAGAGAAAGGTGATTATGAATAACTTACTGAATTAAAATATTATTACTGAATATTCAAACCCTAATGTAGGTACGCCGTCTTTCCACGAATTTTTAAAGAAAAATGATTCGATCACTTATACTGGTACTTGTATCGCAAAATTACGTCGTACCTAAGGCTTTTAATCATTTATAAATTATGGTCGTCTAGATGTTTCCTTATATCTGCGAAACGTTTAAAAATCCGTGCGTCAATAACTGCGACATTTTTATGCTATCAGAAGTGTCGTGATATTTTCGAGCCAAAGCCAACGAGCTCGATATTCGGTCATGATCGATGGCGACTTTCTTTAGCCGTATCAATCACTATATCTGAATTCCCACCCACATGTTCCTCTCTGCTCAAGATGCGATCACAGAAGACATACGGCCGATTTCCACGTGAGCCGAAAATTTATAGAAACTTTTATATTACAAAATCCAGAATTTTCTTCTTTTTAAGGTCAGAATTATCAATCTAATTATATGTCTCGGTAGAACCTTATCAAACACTTAAATTCACAGCTTACTAAAAATATCCAAATGCAAGCGTACCTTCAATATAAATTTTCCAGACCGTCACATATAATCCGAAATTTATCATTAAAATAATGATGTTGATTTATGATTAAAAGGATTATATTAAGGAATTCTTACAACTAACATCTCATTTGAAGGCTCATGGCCATCACAACACCAAAAGTTTCGTCTCAGACTGAATTTTTGAAAAGGAATCTACCTGAAACTGGTGCCCAGAAGGTAAGGGTTTATTTTATAACTGAAAGATACTGTCTCAGGTGTAACTTTATGGAAGCCTTCCATTATAATGAAATAAAAATCCTATGGTAAATTCAACATTAACTTTAATGTATGTACAACCGGTTTCGTCGCCATGCGACATCATCATTCAATGATAGTAGTGTACCAAATAATATCGCATGGCGACGAAACAGGTTGTATATACATTCAAGTTTATGTGGAATTTACCATAGGATTTTTATTTCATTTTTTATTATTTTCTCGCAGAGTGCCTCATGGTTAAGATCGAGGTAGAGGATTCTGCATGAAATTTATTTCGCTTTGAACAGATGCATTTGAATTTATTGCTATGCTATAATAAAAACTACAAACATTTCACCATTGCAAGAGTAACCCAGTTATGTCAATAGTTTTGATGAATTTCTGGTCGTGCCTTTGCATTACCTCCACTTTACCTCGCCCTAATCTTTCCTATATTCCATCATTTATTAAAAATTCGTAATTTATTTTAAAATCCAATCAAACGCTCATCCATCATTCCGTAAAATAGCTTAAATTACACAATTTCTTTTCGTTTCGTAATGAAATTTAAAATTAAAGTGCCTTATTCGTCACGTGGAATAATGCCGTTTCGTAAAGTGTGATCCGCGGACCAGCGGTTGCCTCCGTGGCATTTAAATTGCTCGAACGCCAAAATATTATCATTTAACGTATTTGAGCATTTACTTTTAATATTTATTACCAATCATCAGCCTTTAAAGTTGCCTCTTTAAAGAAGACGGCAAAAGAGGAAATGGGGGAGAAAGATATCATGGCTACATTAAATGAGACAAGGGACCGAGATTAAGTTTTAAGAAAACTTTTCACTTACCAACAAAAGAGACAAAATGATATTTAACCCTAATTAATAAGTAATAGTTTCGGCTCTCGTTTGGTGGTCAACATCCATTATCTAGTTCTTGTTATTATACAATCCTATCGTAATTCCAGTAATAATGTAGCCTTGTCCTAGTTCCAGTATTAGTTCTATAGGTTCACATACTTGGTTTATGATAAAGGTACATACATAAGTTTTTGAAGGTTATTATACTGTCAGGTCTTTAACGGTTTTGTTTATCGCTATCTTTGTCTGCAACAACAAGAATTTAACTAGAGTAATTATCTTTCAAAATCGTTTTTGGAACTCATTTAACCTATTAAATTTTTACTAGAAATAGAGATCGTTATTTTTCCACCAAATTTTTAGGGACTATTATGCAGGAGTTAAGAAAAATCGGAGTATACTTGCCTCGTGAAAAAATCTTTTGTATTTTTAATAATTTACGAGCACACGAGGGATCTGACGGCGAAAAAGAATGCGAAACACTGCAATAAGGAATGAAAACATTCCCAATTCTTGTATGGTAGACCCACAAGAGTTTACTTCCCCTTCGACGTAGTCGAGAGAAATACTATAACACCAACACTCAGAAGGCTGAGTGCTACAACTTCTCACACACCGAACGGAAGACGATATCCTGCTCACCAGAAGTGGGTGCGAAAATGCCTAACACGTCCGTCCGATCCTTTTATAAAGAGAGTGGCTTATGGAAGCAAATTTCGCCACAATAAACCCACAATGGAAGCTTTGTCGCCCCGTTCCAATCCCCACGCCAACCGCCCTTACGGGACCTTCTTGACCTCTCGCTCCTCAGTAGGACCCGGATCTCTCCCACGGGGATTTTGTGTACGGCAAACGCAGGAGTGGGGGCGATCCCTTTATCCCGACACGCGCGCGGACACGCTGGACCACGGCTCCCCTCTCTCCGAATAAAATGCGTGAAAGGGTTCGGTTAGCCCTCCCCTAAATGACATCGATACCTTTTTTTTATTCCAAGCGCAGCCTCCTACGCGTACCCACGGTCTTTCCCTTCCGATGTGTACGTTTCCCGTGCTCCTCCCCTTAAGCATCGTTAGGGATTAGATTTCTCTTTTAAAAAGTTCAGCGACACCGTGAGAGGTACACGGGGGGAGATTTGTAATGAGGGTGTAATATATTGCTTCCGCAGGCATATGTGCGGAATCAAAGACGGGGGAGAGATAAATTTGGATGGGAAGACAAGTTAAGAGGTCTGTCTGATTTGTCGTCCGGGATCGCTGATTCAATTGGTCTGTACGTGCTAGTATCATAAAGATATCCTATTTGAAATATTTTGCGCGGATTTTGAATTGAAAGGTAGAGAAAACAACGGAAGTAGAAATTGTGGCGAAAATTGAAAATAACTGTTTCTTTGGGATATGCGTCGATTAAGATCGCACTTATCTTATTCTAATGCAGTGATGGGCAAACTATGGCCCGTGGGCCTGATGTAGCCCGGCACATACTTTCACCTGGCCCACAAAGATGATAGCGACGTGAAACTTGCGTTTTATAAACGATTAGGAAATTTAGATATACTTCAGGCCATGACATTTTTACATTCTTCTTTTAATTCGATCTAAGGTAATAATTCATACATATGTTAAGAATAATGAATTTGAAAAAAAATTCAACAAAAATCTCCGAAGAAATATTATTTTCTTATAACGCCCAAACGTACCAGTGGACCGCAGATCCCAAAGGAATGTGCTATCCGACTCGCCGAGTGAANGAGTAGCATTGGCCAAGGAAGCTTTTATGAAGCGAAGGGAATTGATGACAAAGGGTCTCGATAAAGGAATCAGGAAAAGATTGATAAAATCCTTGATATGGAGTGTTTTACTGGATGTGTGTGAAACATGGACCTTACGAAAAGAGGACATCAAATGATTGGAGGCATTTGAGATGTGGGTGTGGTGTAGAATGGAAAAGGTGAGCAGGGTGGATAGAAAAACAAACATAGAGGTGCGAGAAATGGTTGGGTTTTAATTGAAGTAATTAAGCGCCGACAAAAGAAATGGGTGGGTAAATATTGAGAGGAGAGGGATTGCTGAAGAATGTAATTGAGGGTAGAATGCAAGGGAAAAGACAGAGGGGAAGGCAGAGGCAAAAGATGTTAGATGGCATAAAGGGTGGGGTGAGTCACCAGGTAACGAAAGAAAAGGCTATGAATAGGGAATATTAGGGCACATGGACCTACCGAAAGGTAGAACACTTATGTATGTATTTTATTGTATTGTATTTGTTATTGATAATATTAATAATCAGGGAATTTGATATTAAAACAATTCGCTTCGAGAATTCATTTTTCCGCTGACAATATGCGAAATCGATTACGAAAGTAAATTCATGATGCATTCACCTCATACCACACGCCGAAAGTTGGCTTGCAGAGAGCGTATGCAGATGTAGATTGCTAATTATTTTCAGAGGGATCTCGTTCAACTTGAAGATTGACTGAAGATCCGGCTTTTTGCAAGAGGCCAATTATCGTCAATTCGACTTCAGAGCACATTACAACGCTAAAAATATTGAAAGATTTTCAACGGCTAATGGTTGTTTGTGTTAAAACTAATAATTGTATCCCGGATAGCCAAGAAAGTAGCGCGATCGCAGTGGAAGCGGTCCCGGGTTGTTAGGGGGAGCCCGCGTGTGCGAAATGACCTCAGCTGTCGCAGCACTTTAAACAATACTACTACTGCTACAATGATTGTGTCGATCCATAGAGACACAATAGAAATTATGTTTCATTAAGACCGATTTCTTTATAAGCGGCATATTACCTTCCCAAAGGCTGAATGTAATCAGCGGGATCTGGCCACTCGGATATTCACCTTTCGTAGCATGACATTTCAATCCGTTATACTCATTACCATGGCAAGTCACTGGCATTTCACCGAAGTTTCGGGATCAAAGAAATGTAAGTGGTGCTGTTTTGTAAGTGATTTATTCGATTTGAAAGAAGTGCAATTAGATATTGGTTCTAACAGAATCTCCATTTCGAAATTTAAGTAGACTCTTATCTCCACTTTTTATTTATAGGAAGTATGATTTAATGAATATAACGGAGCGTAGGCAATGATGTCACTGCACAGAAAACAAAATACTTCCTCTATTTTTCGCACAATTTAATAATGTTCATCGATTCCGCTAACGGAGACCATCAAGTGATGGAATTATTAAATTAATATTAGTAAATTGTATGGACATTTAAGGATTCTTNAATGCAAGCGTACCTTCAATATAAATTTTCCAGACCGTCACATATAATCCGAAATTTATCATTAAAATAATGATGTTGATTTATGATTAAAAGGATTATATTAAGGAATTCTTACAACTAACATCTCATTTGAAGGCTCATGGCCATCACAACACCAAAAGTTTCGTCTCAGACTGAATTTTTGAAAAGGAATCTACCTGAAACTGGTGCCCAGAAGGTAAGGGTTTATTTTATAACTGAAAGATACTGTCTCAGGTGTAACTTTATGGAAGCCTTCCATTATAATGAAATAAAAATCCTATGGTAAATTCAACATTAACTTTAATGTATGTACAACCGGTTTCGTCGCCATGCGACATCATCATTCAATGATAGTAGTGTACCAAATAATATCGCATGGCGACGAAACAGGTTGTATATACATTCAAGTTTATGTGGAATTTACCATAGGATTTTTATTTCATTTGTTATTATTTTCTCGCAGAGTGCCTCATGGTTAAGATCGAGGTAGAGGATTCTGCATGAAATTTATTTCGCTTTGAACAGATGCATTTGAATTTATTGCTATGCTATAATAAAAACTACAAACATTTCACCATTGCAAGAGTAACCCAGTTATGTCAATAGTTTTGATGAATTTCTGGTCGTGCCTTTGCATTACCTCCACTTTACCTCGCCCTAATCTTTCCTATATTCCATCATTTATTAAAAATTCGTAATTTATTTTAAAATCCAATCAAACGCTCATCCATCATTCCGTAAAATAGCTTAAATTACACAATTTCTTTTCGTTTCGTAATGAAATTTAAAATTAAAGTGCCTTATTCGTCACGTGGAATAATGCCGTTTCGTAAAGTGTGATCCGCGGACCAGCGGTTGCCTCCGTGGCATTTAAATTGCTCGAACGCCAAAATATTATCATTTAACGTATTTGAGCATTTACTTTTAATATTTATTACCAATCATCAGCCTTTAAAGTTGCCTCTTTAAAGAAGACGGCAAAAGAGGAAATGGGGGAGAAAGATATCATGGCTACATTAAATGAGACAAGGGACCGAGATTAAGTTTTAAGAAAACTTTTCACTTACCAACAAAAGAGACAAAATGATATTTAACCCTAATTAATAAGTAATAGTTTCGGCTCTCGTTTGGTGGTCAACATCCATTATCTAGTTCTTGTTATTATACAATCCTATCGTAATTCCAGTAATAATGTAGCCTTATCCTAGTTCCAGTATTAGTTCTATAGGTTCACATACTTGGTTTATGATAAAGGTACATACATAAGTTTTTGAAGGTTATTATACTGTCAGGTCTTTAACGGTTTTGTTTATCGCTATCTTTGTCTGCAACAACAAGAATTTAACTAGAGTAATTATCTTTCAAAATCGTTTTTGGAACTCATTTAACCTATTAAATTTTTACTAGAAATAGAGATCGTTATTTTTCCACCAAATTTTTAGGGACTATTATGCAGGAGTTAAGAAAAATCGGAGTATACTTGCCTCGTGAAAAAATCTTTTGTATTTTTAATAATTTACGAGCACACGAGGGATCTGACGGCGAAAAAGAATGCGAAACACTGCAATAAGGAATGAAAACATTCCCAATTCTTGTATGGTAGACCCACAAGAGTTTACTTCCCCTTCGACGTAGTCGAGAGAAATACTATAACACCAACACTCAGAAGGCTGAGTGCTACAACTTCTCACACACCGAACGGAAGACGATATCCTGCTCACCAGAAGTGGGTGCGAAAATGCCTAACACGTCCGTCCGATCCTTTTATAAAGAGAGTGGCTTATGGAAGCAAATTTCGCCACAATAAACCCACAATGGAAGCTTTGTCGCCCCGTTCCAATCCCCACGCCAACCGCCCTTACGGGACCTTCTTGACCTCTCGCTCCTCAGTAGGACCCGGATCTCTCCCACGGGGATTTTGTGTACGGCAAACGCAGGAGTGGGGGCGATCCCTTTATCCCGACACGCGCGCGGACACGCTGGACCACGGCTCCCCTCTCTCCGAATAAAATGCGTGAAAGGGTTCGGTTAGCCCTCCCCTAAATGACATCGATACCTTTTTTTTATTCCAAGCGCAGCCTCCTACGCGTACCCACGGTCTTTCCCTTCCGATGTGTACGTTTCCCGTGCTCCTCCCCTTAAGCATCGTTAGGGATTAGATTTCTCTTTTAAAAAGTTCAGCGACACCGTGAGAGGTACACGGGGGGAGATTTGTAATGAGGGTGTAATATATTGCTTCCGCAGGCATATGTGCGGAATCAAAGACGGGGGAGAGATAAATTTGGATGGGAAGACAAGTTAAGAGGTCTGTCTGATTTGTCGTCCGGGATCGCTGATTCAATTGGTCTGTACGTGCTAGTATCATAAAGATATCCTATTTGAAATATTTTGCGCGGATTTTGAATTGAAAGGTAGAGAAAACAACGGAAGTAGAAATTGTGGCGAAAATTGAAAATAACTGTTTCTTTGGGATATGCGTCGATTAAGATCGCACTTATCTTATTCTAATGCAGTGATGGGCAAACTATGGCCCGTGGGCCTGATGTAGCCCGGCACATACTTTCACCTGGCCCACAAAGATGATAGCGACGTGAAACTTGCGTTTTATAAACGATTAGGAAATTTAGATATACTTCAGGCCATGACATTTTTACATTCTTCTTTTAATTCGATCTAAGGTAATAATTCATACATATGTTAAGAATAATGAATTTGAAAAAAAATTCAACAAAAATCTCCGAAGAAATATTATTTTCTTATAACGCCCAAACGTACCAGTGGACCGCAGATCCCAAAGGAATGTGCTATCCGACTCGCCGAGTGAAGTCTGAGCATCCTTGTCCTAATGCGTACTATTGTTGACTCAATAACCTAAGAAGCCAGCAGAAAATATTCCAAATTGCATTCAATACATACCAAAATATTGGAAAAAATCATTAGCTCGATCTTCCTTAGTGAAAGTGAAAAAGATTTTTAATATTATCTATTTTTTAAAGGTAAAATAAGCTCCAGATTTATTATATTATATTTAATATAATATAGAATTTCTAACACATCTACTATAATTAATTCAAACATATTTTGCTAAAATGTAAGAGCACTAACTTACCTAGAAGTGAAGATACACATGCACTTGAATATATTCCTAATAGATTTTCAGGTCTCATATGTGCGAAACTAGTTGTTTAAGCAGTTTCTGAAACACAACTATAATATTATGCTTTCACAACGCTATCGGAATATCCGAATCAAAAACTATGCGTCATTTTAAGAGTTTAGTCCATATTTTTGAAAATGCTATTACATGAACTGAGGAGAGAACGCAAACATTTACTGAATCAAACTTTACCGAATTTTGTGGAAAAACTTTGCAGCTAATTCATAGAATCAAGCTGAAAGTATTGTACTGTAATACATCATTTACTTATAAATCAAACTATCTTTAAAGTATCTTAAAGAATTAATTGCTATGGTGTTAACAGTAGTACTTCTACAGTACAGTTCTACAGTATGTACTTCATGGTAGTATTAGAACTTTTCTTTTTAAATATATTCTCGTATAGAAAAGTTATTTTTTAACAAGATTTGGATAATCGTTCCAAGCATATTCACTTTTCAGATATATGTCATGGTAAATGACAGTGTAATCAAGCGAAAGGAGGATACCCTAGTATATCTATCCGAAGAACTTAATTTACGGTGGGTTCTTTCAGAAGGGCATAACAATGCTGTGGAGGCAATGGTGTAGCAGAGAAACCATTTCTCGTGACAAACACTGCGTTCGCTTTCAACACCGCGACCACAAAAGCCAGCAACTGCAAGCGATCGTTTAATGATGACTGCTTGAGTGGATCTTCTCATAATTCGGTGGTCGCGGACAAAAGGTGGTTAGACATTACTGATTTAAGATCAAATGTCCGTGGGAAAGTCCAACTCGATTATCTTTATTAAGTTACTTTAGAACTTCAGAAGCAGACCATTTCCCATCACCTTCAATAGAACGCATCTCCATTAGTTTTTATTTATGTTTGTATTTGTTGGTGGTTTTTCAGGCTCTACCCAGCCTTTTATGTGTACTTGAGACTATCCTTGATTTCTTAGAACCATAATAGGTTTGCAGGATAAAAGCTTCTCTTACTCATTGATTCGAAGGCCTTAATGTCGATACTTTTCATTAATTATGCATATATTACAATCTTTTCGTTTTCAGGAAATGGAAATGCTTATTTTAATAATTTCTTATTCTAAGAGTAAACACATAAACGTTGCGACGTTGAATCAATCTTTTTTGGGGAAAGATTTTTAGGGAAAGTTAAGGGATAATTTAAAAAAATAGTAGTCTATGCAATATCCCAAAATCTTTGGAAATGGTCGAATAACCTGTATTAAACTCAAATGTCATTCAAGTAAACGATCCAACCTATTTTTCATATTTAAAACAGTTTATAAATGGAAATCGCATTTTAGGGGGCCGTTAAGGGATGTTTCTGAGGAAATAATTGACATATTTAATTTTATCGTAATCTTCATCAGCAAATTATCCTACCGATATGAGACATTTTTCATTGGTTTGCTTCATATTTTTCTGCTTGCCTCTTTTACATTTAAGCTCCATTACGTAATTGCTCATTTTTTAAATCGACCCAAGAATAGGGGCTGAAAATCAAAATTACTAACCCTTACTCATACTATCAAAGATCGGCTGCTTTGAGCCATGAAATCCGCACAATATATGATTCTATCATGAAAACTACAGCCGTGAAAGCATTGAAATGTTGATAACCAAATATTGGAATGCCCTGTATATTTTGCGTCCAACGATTTTATTCATAGTTAAGCTCGTTTCTACAGTTTTCTCATTTGAGCTCGGTTTCAAGAGTTGGGTTTATCTCTCTAAAAATTGGCGGTGTAAATTTTTATCGAATCAATTGACAGCACCAGCACAAATTCACTCTAAAGGGTACCGAAAACTCAATTTCATCACAAAGAAGGTTTGAAAGCAAAGGAAATTGGTAAAAAGGACGTGCTGAATGGGTGCAATCAGGTCTGAGGCATGAAAAGATCTCCCCCATGCCTCTGCCTTTCATACCCCCTTTCATGGCCTCTTCCGCTTTGATTTCCCCCATATGCTGATTTGAATGAGTAGAAATGGATATCCCTCCTCTCTTGTCTCTACAATTCCCTTATCCCCTCACTGATATTCCCAAAGCATCACATCATCCCCTTCCTTAACGACACATCCTTCTTCGGGTTAGTTTCGTTTGAGACTTCGTATTTGCTTACAAAATGCCACATTTTTATAGAATGTTTGTATAAATTAATAACATGAATCTTTATTGCAGATTGCTCGATTATGAATATATTATATTTAAATGAAGATATTTACTTATTAAAATTACGAATAATTAATAATCAAAAAATACCTCCAAGAGGAATCAAGAAATAACTACAAAAAATGATCAACTTGCCTATTGATACTCATCTAACTTTCCACAAATAACAGGATTTATGCAATATCCTATGAATTAATGTCACTGAAGGCAATTAAAATGATAAAAATTCACAAATAGGGAGTTATGCTTATTCGGTACAAGAATACAGTTCTGCGGCTGAAATGGAACTAATAAAAAAATTATCCTGAAATAATAACTGAGAATTGGTTGGTAGCTGGCGTACTGCTATTTCTTGGTTTATGTGGGAAGTTATGCGGGAAAAGAATTCAATTGACGAACATCCTTTTCCATGAGAGCAATTTTAACACAGCTGCTAAAGAATTTCAGTGGGCTGTTTATCCCAAGCAAATGCTTCATTGATTGAGATAGGGTATGCCGTTAGGAATAAATATTCTTCCATTTTCATCCTCAAAATCCTCCGATACACTAAATAAATCGGGCCTGATTATTATACTCACTCATCGTCTTCGTAAACATATTTCATTTCGACAAGGGTAGAACGTAGAGCGAAGAAATTCGTTAAATTCCACAGCGCTCTGTTTATTGTAAATAACATTTCAAATAGTTGGACTCGTGATTGTAGTTGCCACCGTATCACGACAAAACTTTCCTCTCGCTGTTATATTAAATTAGCTATCTCTAACATCCGAAACGTCCAACTTTTTCTCTTTCAATCATCTCCACCCATTTTCCTCCGTTAACATCCACTACCCATTCACACCCCTCGATCTTTTCCACTGTTCCAAAGCTCTCTGCCGTGTGACTGCCGTCCGGTGGACGTCTAACGGTCGCATTAAAGGCAATCAGGCGTCTTCTCATCCTCTCGCTTGCATGACCTGACAGACGGCCATTCTCCTCACCCCCTCATTTCTTCCCCTCTCTTCCACTCCCTCATCTTTCTCACGGAACAATTTCTCCCAGAGAGGGCGCAAGGATATCTATCTAGGAGAACGTGAGACTGCAGATAAACCCATTCATCTAAGGATCGATATGCTTAATGCTGGAGTGTGGATATTACGAACAAGTTAGCGGAAGGACCATTAATTCTCTCCACCTCGATACGTCTCCTGAAAATTGAAAGCATTCTTAACGTTCAATTGCTACCGTACTGAATGTGGGGACCAGTATATTGCGAGCATATTTATATCTCTGAAAATCATTAAGCATCGCCATAATTCATTTTCACATTCTCCTTTAATTTAGTGTCGTATTGGAATTGTTTGTTCACTATCCTTGTTGAATAGAAGTAGCCATTGATGGATGAATCAGTTGTTGTTGAAAAAACTCTAAAAACTATCAACAATGTGATTTTGTTTCATGCGCATATTGCCATCAATTTTCTGTTTCTGCTTCTAACCTTGAGGATGATTTTTATAGATTGCCTTGAGGATGATTTGCATATACAATAACTGTCATTATTATTAAAAAATACGGTAAAGTGTGCCCAAATATTTATTTGCGTTTCAAACAGGGCGATTGTAAGAAGTAAATTTCTTTGATTTGGCGCTGAAGCTGTAAAAACCCATTTAAAATAAACAAAGTCAATGTGTTTTTCCCAACGTGTATTCAAAGGAAGTTCAGTTTCGTCCAATGATATTCATCAAGAGGCATATGCATGTAAAAAATATTCTTCTGGAAAAGCACCAACTGGTCAACTGGTCGATTTTTAAGTATACATTGTTATCAAAACAATAGACAGAGGACGTGAATTACTCCTCCATCTGAGTTAGATGTAAAAATACCTCCATTCATTCCCTCAGCGTAAATAAATCCTGCGGCTGAATCCGATCTTTCCACTCCAAGCAATTCTTTCCTTGTTAAAATACAGAAAACGAGTCACTCTTTCTCTTGTGGCAGCTCAAGATTTAGCTTTATTTGACGAGGTAGAATCAATAGATAATAAAGAACGAAAATAGCGCCCCGAAAGCGATTCCGATCGCAATATTTATAGGCAGACCATATATTTCGTCCGGAGCCTTTCTTGCTAAAAATCGAAAGCGATGCTAACTCGACTCGATTTATTTAAGGAGGCGGGAGGGAGAGAGATCGAGAATTTTTACGGAGCATAGCAACACAAACATCGGCGAGAGGAAAGGTTATTTCCCAACGAAAATAGAGGAGACGCGATTTATAATCGAGAGGAAGGGAAAAAATAGAGGAATGAGGGGGAAAAGGGTGCGTACGGGAGAGGGTTCGCCTTCAGCGGAGCATTCATAAAGGGTGCACGGGTGTGGAATAACGCGTTTTTAGGGGAAGAGATATACTTCGGCGGGGATGGGGAATTCGGGGGATGGAATGAACCATACGGGAGGCGGGAATGGGGAAAGGGATCGGGGGAAGAAAAGGCCAAGTAAAGAGGGGTTCGCCAGAAGGGGGAGCTGTTTCGGTCGGAAGCCCACAGTTTTCACACCAGTAACCGCCATGTTGTTGCTCGATAATAAACCACACGAGCGAAATGAATTCCTCCCTTCTTTCGGTTCTTGATGCGTCTCCCTCCCCCGCTATTACGCTCTCATCTTCACATGCTTGTTTCCGTGCAAACTCCGTGCTTTCCCAATATTAGTTGGTTCGTCTATTGGGAAATAGAGGTGCCTACTAATGGCAACGTTTATAAAAGAGTCAAACGATGCTGTCTATTTCAGAGTTGTTAACGTTATATATATTCAACCAATTTAACAGTAATAATTAAAGTTTCGCCTTCAACTGATTACGTCCTTTTTTTCCTATTCCTTAATATCTTTCAGACTCTTTGCTATCTTATTATAATGCAACATACACGAAGTACGTGTATAAACTCAGAGATTTGATATTAGGGAATTTGATATTATTAGTATTATTATTGTATTGTATTGTCCCTTATCTGGACTACAACCTTGTCGAGGTGGAAGAGCTTGCGTGTTCCTATGACCTAGATAGCTTAACTGGCGGGAACTATGTTCCTGGTAGGGTCACCCATGCCAGGATGGTCAGTAGGTAGGGGCCAGACGAAAGGTAGTCCACGCAGCGTCTGTACCTCAGTGAGGTGGCTGCAAAGGCGTCTGTGCCCCAGTGGGGCGGCCATTATGGGTGATGGTGGTGTCACGTTAAGAGAAAGGTTGAGGAAGGCAACGGGAAACCACCTCGACTACCACATTTATCCCAAGCAATCATGATGTGCCAATATAAGAATATTGTAAGTGGCGTAAGCGGGACTCAACCCTCTACGGGGAGTGTCGTGCCCGGCAGTGATAGGAGTAAGGCTATCTCGGTCGTCATTCCACGAAACCCTTACCCAGGAAACGACAAGAAAAGAAGAGAGAAGATGGCCAAGGA